>JASDQU010740005.1:66562-99121 GCA_032191745.1 Picea mariana
TTCACGGGCCTCTTCGGGGGGGGGGGGCAACCTCCAGTTGAGTAGAGATCTATTACAATAATATCCAAGCTAGGGTTCTCATACCCTCGACTCCTATTTATACTAAAAAGAAGCATCTAGAGGAAGATCCCTCTAGAAGTGGAAGCTTCTATTAGGTCTTCTTACATCCGCATTATTCTATTTTATTGAAAGGTCTTATTAATATTGAACTTTATTACATCCAAATATATTGTTCTACCTATGTGCGAGTTAGGACCCTAACATGTCCGCCCCCTTAAAAACAACCTTGTCCTCAAGTCTTGAGATGAGGAAATTGCTGCAGAATGGTAGTTGGTTCCCAAGTGGTGTCTATTGAAGTTATATATTTCCACTGGACTAGCACTTCCTTGATGGTTCTCTGATGTAGGTGACGCTCATGCTGGTCCAAAACTGCTTATGGCTGTAGCCAAATGGATCCTTCTTCAGTTGACTCTGGAAGGTTGGTTTGAATTTGGCACTTAGCTCCAATCACCTTCTTTAAGTATTAAACATGAAAAAAAGATGTAGCTTTGAATGAATGGGAAAAGATAACTGATAGGAGACTTGTCCCACATGCTTGAGCATGGTATAAGGACCATAAAATTTGGACGCTAGCTTCTGACAATACTCGACCTTGAGGGAAGTTTGCTTGTAAGGTTGCAGTCGAAGAAACACCCGATCCCCTTTTGCAAATTGACATTCAGAGCGACCTTGATCTGCTTGTTGCTTCATGCAATTCTGTGCCATGACCAAATTTTCTTTGAGGGTATGGAGAATAGCCTCTCAAGCTGTAAGTTTTAGGTCAACAACTTGGACCTTAGAGGCACTCGGTAAGTATGAGAGAACTGAAGGTGGTTTATGTCCATATACTGCTTCAAAAGGAGTCATGCATGTAGCTGTATGGTATGAAGTGTTGTACCACCATTCAGCTACGAGTAACCATTGAGCCCACTAATTTTTGTTTTCCGAGGAAAAACACCTCAAATATGTTTCCAAACACTCGTTGACAACTTTCGTTTGGCCATCAGTCTGGGGATGATAAGTTGTACTGAGATGCAATTCGATGCCTTGTATATTGAACAGTTCTTGCAAAAATTGCTTGTGAAAGTTGGGTCACGATCATAAACAATAGAGTGTGGCATGCCATGAAGCTTGAAGACTTGATCCATGAATATTTGAGCCACTGTGGATGTTGTAAACGAGTGTTGAAGGGCACATAAATGAGCATACTTGGAAAGGCGATCAACAACCACCATGATGACGAATTTATTTCCCGATTTGGGTAAGCCAGTAATAAAATCCATAGAGATATGCTTCCAAATAGTAGGTGGAATCAGGAGCGGTTGTAGTGTGCCTGGTGATTTGACCGTTTCTCCCTTTTTGTGTTGACACACATCACATTCAGCTACAAAATTACAAATTTCCTGTTTCATACCATCCCAGAAAAATGAGCGTTTGATCCTGTCATAGGTTTTGGTGAACCCTGAGTGCCCTGCTGTGGGTGCAGCATGAAGCTCAGAAAGTACCGTGGATTTAATCTTTTATTGTTTACTTAAATAAAAATGGCCTTTGTATCAAATTTCCTCATGGATCCAAGAGTATCCTGGGGAAGCTGGAGCATTGGACTGCAATTGGTGGATCAACTGCGAACTTTTGGGATCTTGTAGCCATTCCTGGTGAACGGCTTGGAGGCAATCTGGTACAATGAATGAAAGAGAAAAAAGGTATCCTTCATCTTCATATTTTTGGGAAAGTGCATCTGCAACCACATTGTATTTGCCTTTATTTTAAATGATCTCATAATCATATCCAAAGAGTTTAGTCACCCATTTTAGTTGTTCTGGGGAGGAAATGCATTTTTCCAGAAAATACTTGAGGCTTTGATGGTCTGTCTTAATTTGGAAATGTTGCCCCAATAGATAAGGGTGCCACAGATCCATGGCATGCAGAATAGCTAACATTTCATTTTCATAGATGGATTTTCCCAGATTTCTTTTAGATAGTTGCTTGCTGGTAAAGCCCAAAGGTCGACACTCTTGCATAAGGACATCACCAATTCCTTTCCCTGAGGCATCACATTCAAACACAAAGGTCTTTGTGAAATCAGGAAGGGAGAGGACTGGAGTGGTGCACATGGCCATCTTCAAGATTTGAAAATCTTGAGAAAGGACTAGAGTCCAAGTGAAAGAGTTTTTTTTTTAGGAGAGTAGTGAGAGGTGCTACAATCTTCCCATAATTCTTAAAAAACTTACGATAATACCCTGTTAAGTCTAGAAATCCACACAAACTCTTAAGAGTCTTTGGGTGAGGCCAGTCTTGCATAGCTTCAACCTTTTTAGGATCCACCTTGACGCCATCTTTGCTAACCAAATGACCCAAGTATTCTAATTCTTAGGCGCCAAAAGCACATTTAGATTGTTTCAGGAAAAGTTGGTGCTGAGAGAGTAGATGGAGAACTTGATCCACATGAGAAAGATAGTCTATCTAGGTTTTTCTATAGATGAGGATATCATCAAAGAAAACTAAGACAAAATGGTAGAGAAAAGGATGGAAGACATGATTCATGAGGCTTTGGAAGGTGGAGGGGGAATTACACAAGCCAGAGGGAATGACCAAAAACTCATAGTGGCCCTCATGAGTTCTAAAGGCAGTCTTGGGAAAGTCTGCCTCTTTCATATGTATCTGGTGGTAGCCCAAACGAAGATCTAGTTTAGTGAAGAATTGGGCACCACTCAATTCATCCAGGAGGTCATCAATGATAGGAATGGGGAATTTGTCTTTGATGGTAAGTTTGTTGAGGGCACAAAAGTTAGGACACATTTTCCAAGAACATTCTTTATTTAGGACCATGACCATAGGAGAAGAGTAGGGGATCGTACTAGGGAAGATAATGCCTATATTAAGGAGATCCTAGACCATTTTCTCAATTTCATTTTTTTTGGAAAAGTGGTGACGATACAGACTGATATTGGGAGGAAGGCTTCCGGGTACAAGGGGAATGGAATGATCATGAACACCACGAGAAGGAGGGAGTCCTTGGGAAGTGGAAAAATGCCAATTGATGTTTAGAAAGGATGTCTTGGAGGTCTTGTGGTAGCGAGGGTGTCTATGTTCCTTGTATGGCATGGAGTTGGGAAATAACACCATAATGACCCTTGTTTAGAAGCTTTTCCATACGATGGGAACTAATGATCTGAGGTGAACCAACGATGATGCCTTGGAACATATATTGGTGGCCCTCCTGGTTGAATTATATGGTTAAGTCTTTAAAATCCATGAGAATGGGACCCAAAGTCCTTATCCAGTCTACACCCAACACAATGTCACAACCTCCCATGTCGATAGAAAACATATGGGATTTCAGGTGGTAGTCACCAATTTGGAGACGCACATTTTCACAACGCTCTCCACATTTCATGGAACCACCATTGGCAATCATGATTTTGAAATTATTTATGGCATGGATCTAGCAGTGAGTTTCTTAGGCAATGTCGTGATGAATAAAATTATGGGTGCTGCCACTATCAACTAGAATCATGACCTTCTGATGCTTGATGTAACCGATTAGCTTGAGGGTTTGGGGAGCGGAGAAGCCAGTGAGAGCATTGAGGGAAATGACCAGTTCTACTTCAGGAGGGTCTGAGGGAGGGGTTATGTCAGTGGATTCAGGTTACTTAGACACAGAGGGAGTTTCTTCATATTCTTCAAAAATCTCCTCTGAGATGGCCATAAAAGATTTTGTTCTTTACACTTGTGGCCCTGGAAATATTTGTCATCGCAGTTATAATAAAGGCCTTTGAGTTGGCGTTCAACCATTTCATCCCTGGTCAATTATTGGATCTTAAGTGGAGTAGAGGGAGTAGTGGGATTTACTGGTTTAGGGAAAGGTATAAAGGAGGGTTTGTGGTTTTGGCAAGATAAAACCTGTTGTTCTTATTTAGCTCTTTTTGTAGCCTCTACCCAACTCTAAGGCTGAGCCATGAGGACATGGGTCCGAATCTCATCCTTCAGGCCACTGATAAAACACTCTTGGAAAAAAGCATTAGACATGCCCTTTGTTCTAAAAACTAGGTGCTCAAAGGCAGCTATAAAGTCTTCCACTATTCCTAATTGTTTCAGCTTTGTCAAACGACCCAAATGGTTGGTGTCATTGTCAAAGCATTCATAAATATCTGCCACAAAGTGTGTCCAAGCAATATACGCTTGACGAGAAGTTTTTCTCCACTGGCACCATTGCCAACATTCTTGATCTAGATGGAGAACAACATACCGGAGTTTGGCCAAGTCATCTATAATTTCGTATAAAGAGAAGTAATGTTCCATTTGGGTTACCCAACCAGTGGGGTCCGAGCCATCAAATTTGGTCACATCCACCCGCGGAAGGCATAGGTCACATTGAAAGTGATGGTTCTGCAAGTTATGGGAATGAGAAGACTGGTCACCTTCAGTATGTGGGGGTGAGGAAGAGGAAAGGTTATCTGTGGGGATATGTAGTTTGGTGCAGAGTGAAAAAAAGACTGATTCAAGCTAGGTGCTGAGGTCTTGCTTGATTTCCCCCATTGAGGACTGCATGGTTGCATTGATGGCGACAACATTGGCACTGAGTTGTTTCACTTCTTGTTGGTCTCGATGAGACCAGATTGCAAGGTGTTGAAGCAAGCTTACAAGTCTTGGCTATGAGTATGGGCCATGAGGATGGGGAAACTAAAAAGGGGCAGGCGAGGAAATGCCCAAATGCTTAACCAGAAAGAAATGTGTATTTACTTGGCAACCCAAACACACTTGCGTGGCAATAGAGCTTGTCTATTTTAATTTGTTTATGTTTTTGTCCCCAAGGGTTAGGTATTCAAGGGTTCTACAGACAAGGGTTTTCCCCTATGCTATAGCTCTCTGATATACGTGCGGGGTCCAACAATAGTACTCGGCCCAATATCTCAAGGCACTAACTAAGGAGGATAGACCATCCCCTTAAACATACTACTCGACTACCCAGGTACTAGAGAGTCTCTTCTCGAGTGCTGTTCTCGGTGACACTACAGCAGTCAGGCGATCGATCGGTTTATCTAAAGAGGGCTTCAGGTAATCTAGGCCGATCCATACACAGGTGTTGTCTGATGCGCTACCACTCAAAGGGGTACCAACAGGGGTTACAAGGGTGGCCAATAGATGTGCGCTTAAGTACCACTTGTATTTCTTGCAAGTATGAATCCATCGACCGTTGGTTTATGCGCGTAACGACATATCTCTGTGGCTTAAATATGCTAGAATAGGTCTCTACCCTGAAAAAAATATTAACCCACACTTTCTACTGAGGAAAGTGCTCTGATACCACTTGTAATATACCACATATAAAATGTATGCAGAACAGAAATAAAATGCTAGTAATGGCAGAATAACAACAATATAACCAAAACATTCACCACAATAACATTGAAATGGTATAAGAATAACAACAGAAATAACACTTTGAATCTAAAATCAATTTTCACGGGCCTCTTTGAGGGGGAAACCTCCAGTTGAGCAGATCTCTATTAAAATAATATCCAAGCTAGGGTTCTCATACCGTCGACTCCTATTTATACTAAAAAGAAGCATCTAGAGGAAGATCCTTCTAGAAGCAAAAGCTTCTACTAGGTCTTCTTACATCCGCCTTATTCTATTTTATTGAAAGGTCTTATTAATATTGACCTTTATTACATCCGAATATATTGTTCTACCTATGTGTGGGTTAGGACCCTAGCACACCTCAATAATCAAAGGTTCTTAAGTAGGTTACATAATATTGTCTTGTTCTCATATGTATAAAACAAAACATTAGCCACTTGCTTAATTGTAGGAGCATAGAAGAAATACTTGTTTACTCTTGATCAATACCATTGGTTAACATCCAATCATTCTCACAAGGGAATCAATCAAGGTCCTGACATTCTTCAATGAGGATATTCTTCAAAAGGAACCTTCTCCATCAACGAAGAGTATGGCTTGAAGGCTTTTTTTCACTAGTTTCCCAAGGATACCATATGGAATAATATTTGTTGGGCCAACCTTTTTCCCAAAGTAAGCACATTCCTCTGGTTGGTTTCCCATAGCCATATTCTCACTAGGGACAACCTCAGGAAGAGAGGATTTATTGGGCCCTTTTTCTGCTCCCTCTGCCTTTAGAAGGAGGAAACATTGGAACATTTTCTTAATAAATGCCACTACAACTCACAAGTTTTAGATCAAGGAGAAGAAATAATGTGCATCATAGACCACCATCAGGAAGGTGTCACCGTTACACTGGAGTGATAGTTATTAAAAACTTTCAAAAATCCAATTCTTAACCAAATTTGGTAGCTTTTACCCCTGTGGAAAATTTGGAAAGAGAGAAATCATAAGATCTTTCAATTAGCTTAGCGATCATGGGGGGATATATGGGGAAAAATTCAAGATAGCATTATGGAGACTTTCATACTCTCCAAATGGATGGTTGATGATATATCCCATGATCTAGGCAAAAGGACCATATTTCTCCAATGGAATCTATGCCTAGCCCTAGATCAATATATGCCTCTTACTCTCTCTCCTGCTACCATTAGTCCTAACCAGTGGTATCAACCGCCTCCCGGCTTCATCAAGCTGAATTTCGATGCGACCTTTAGGGGAAACGCTGGCCCGATTGGTTTTGGAGTTGTTTTAAGGGATGACCAAGATCTCATTCATCATATTATTTCTGGGAGTTTGGGTCATGATTCAAATAATGTTGTATAACTATGGGAACTCATCAAAGGTATTCAAGCAACAAACTCACTAGGACTTCACCAACTCATTGTAGAAGGGGATTCCCAGGTGATCTTGGTAGTGCTTTCCAAACTCATCAATGGATTGGCCCCCACCAATATTTCCTCAAGGTGGAGACTCCTAAGTAATTTGGAAATACTGAAGTCTCTTCTTCTTTCCCACCAAATTTTGGTTCCTTCCCATGTTTGATGAGATGTGAACAAAGTTGTGGAGAAGATTGCCAACATTGGTTCCAATAAAGGGGATTGGTTCCAATAAAGGGGATATTGATCTAGAATGTAATCATAGCTAGAACCCTAAGTATCCCATTCCTTTGGAATGTATGGGTTTAGCAAGGTAGGAAGACTCCACCCCTTATGGGGCATCACCCAGACATCATGTGAATTAACTGGGAGGGAGGAGGCCAAGACATCTACCGGCTCGAGCCTCCAAAAGGGCATGTGCAGATTGCCCTTCATTTCCTCCATGGTTCGGACACCATCCATTTTTCTATTATAAAGTACAGGAGGAAGAATTTGAAGCCAACATACAGGACTGCTAACGGAATGGGAAATTACTCAGGTACCTTCAAGTTGATATGGAAATAACTGTATTCCCTGGGCCATGTAGCACTTAAGTGACCTCAATACCACCTAATGCTTGTTGAATCCATGCAATACCACTCGAGGCTCACATTCAAGTTTTCATTTGTTGGCTCTAGCTCAGAAAAACACAGATGTCCTACTCTAAGATGTTTGAAATTCTTGGGAGCACAATGTCACGCATTTGTGAGCGAGGTCCCTCTCAGAGAGGCAGTGGCTATCATAGGCGTATGATCCATCATATAGAAGGTTCAAAAACAACAACTAGTGACTGAAAGAGGAAAGGAATGGCTTCTCCATCCTAGCATCCAAAAAAAAATAGATATCACAATAGGTAGGAGGCCACCATCGTTTGGGGGTGTAAATTCTAATGGTTTGATATGAATGGAAAATCTTTGTGATTTTCTCCTCAACAAGTAGCTAAATTGATTTCAACAAGCAGTACAAAACACTCCAGTCTGATTGAATCTTAAGACAACAATGAGGCATCCCAATCCTTAAGACATCTTCACTTCTTGTCAGATACCTGCAACAATGGTGACTCTTCAGTCCATATTGGTTCCAATGAATACCATTTGCAGCTTCTTTTTGAGGTTTGTTGTGAGGTGGTTGATCTGAAATACATAATTGAATTATTCAAGTAGAAAGTCTCCTTGCCAATGGCCCTGTACGCTCGCCCAACTCACTAGTAGCCCGCGTCAGACTTGTTGGCCCAAGATGTCATCATCCTGCAAATCCCTATTCTACTTTAGTCAAGTAGAAAGGGGGACTCTCCTCTAAATGGTCAGGTTTCATCTTTAGACTAGTTATGGTCTAGATGCACAATTTCTCTCTTAATTTTATAGATATGGTCTTCAGTGGCAGTGCAATTTTGATTATGCTTCTTCTTTCATGGAAACTCAGACTCTAGTAGATTGTATGTTTAAACTCTTTTTTCATGTTAGGTAATATATATTCTTCTTACTTATCCAAAAAAAAGAAATCGTGCTTATAAAGAAATAAGCACACATCTCAAAGTTTCCCTTAAGAACTTCTTCTCCCACATACCTACAACATAGTAGATTTTGATTCATCACTACTTAATCAAGCTTGCAAATGGATTATAGGGTTCCATAGCATCCAACAATGGTTCTACAACATACTTCCATCTAGCCATTATTGATATCAAAATAAATCCAAATAATCTATCAATTCCGTAAGACCGACAAAGATCTATTTGAAACTTAGAAATTCAATCAAAATTGGTCATGCCTTCTTGCTAAATTCAAAAAACCAAAAGAGATAATAACAATGTATATGCAAAAAGGGAATGTGGGAAAGATAAAACATGGCCAAAAATGTCCCAAAATGAAGTTCCATCAACAACTCTAATGTTTATTTTTTATAATTATAAAGCTAATATTGTGCATAATTAATTAGTATATGTACATAGGTAAATAAATTATCTCCACGTATATAATGATTATATATTTTTTCTATTTTGTTTCTATAAAGTGTTATAAAAACACTAATTTGATTAAATAAACAAAAAAAAATTATTTCCATAAATTGTATTATTAATTTAAATAATAGATAGTTAGTTTGTTTCTATAAAGTGTTATAAAAAACACTAATTTGATTAAAAAAATTAAAAAGAATATACTAGTGTTGAAAACTTTGTTGTATGCACATAACATTGATTATATTTTTTTTGGAAAGATACATTGTAAATATAAAAATAATGTTTTTTTGGAAAGATACATTGTAAATACAAAACAAATTTAATGAAATAAAAGATAAAAAAAAAAAAAATCAGTTATAATATAATAGTGAAAATTTAACAAAATGCTCTAATATTTATATATATATACTTTTTTTATATATAAACTAAAAATATAAAAATAAATAACAATTAATATTTATTAAATTTTGAAATTTTATAGATACTAAATATAAAATATAAAATGTCAAACATATTCATGGTTTTATTTCTCAGTTAACTAAGTAAATGTTTCTTTGAAAACCAAAAAAATCTGAACATAAACAAGAAACAAACTCAAGTAAAATCTAACATTATATTGAATTGTAAAATAAAGTACATTACATGCATGTTCTCCTTAATTGTCGAATTAGTATTGTTAAAATTATCTTTCATCAAATGTACTTTGACCAAATATTTATAACACATAGTAAGTGCTTATTAATATTAAATGAACTAGAACTATGTGTATAACATTTTTCAAACAAACGCCTAAAGGGGTTGGATTCAATGGTGAAAAGCGAGGAGTTTTGCACCATTGGGCAAGGTTCAATTCTCGTGAGGGCTTTACCTGGAGCCATGGGGACACCTTGAGGTAGTGGTCGAACGTGTGGTTGCACCCAGAGATACCAAATTAAATGGTATCGTGACCCATGCACACATAAGTGGATCAAAGCCCACCCCCATGTCCTTCAAATTAAAAGTCCCCGAGGTGTAGGACAGTCGGTGACGGAGTGTGTTGTTAAGCCACTCCGTGATGTTAAAGTCACCGGTTCGAAACTTGCGGGGACAAAAAATCCAACCATATTAAGGGTTAGTGTGGCTCAGGCCGGGTGCGATCCCCGGGTGATTTTGACGGCTTAGATGCCCCTGAGTCGCGGTTTCTCAAGCCACAGGTTAATCGCGTAGCCAACAGGTCCCACACAAATTAACAAACAAAAAAAACATTTTTCAAACAAACTAATAAACATCTTTCCTCAAAACCTGTGACAACAATATAGACTTATAAATTTATTGTGGTCTTTACAAACTATCAAAATTAAGCTAATGCTCCATTACACCAAGACTTTAGCCAGGATTCCAACCTATTATCAAACATCACAATTTATCTTTAGAGAAAAGAAACTATCTTCTAGAAAAAAAAATTCCTCCAAAATTTGTACATAACATTGAGCGCGTATATGATTTGGGTGATGGTAAAAATGAATAATAATTAATTATTAACAACATATTATTAATAAAAAGATAAATAATTTTTTTTAATGAATATATAATTTTTTAAAATCCATTTTAAAGTGATTAGAAATAATGTTTATTAAAATAAGATAAAAATAAATAAAAAATCATTATGATCATTTTTCTCAAAAGTTTTACTATAGAAAAAAAAGATTTCTAAAATTACATATATTTTTGAACATTATACCATTATCTAACTTTACATATATTTTTGAGCATTATACCGTTATTTATAAACGTTATTATGTTGAGGTCAAAGAGTGCCACAACTTCATATATGATTTCAATTAGGACCACATGATTTCTAACCTTGCATATATATATTTTTAGCATTATATCATTATGTTGAGGTCAAGGAGCTCCCCAACTTCATATATCATTTCAATAAGGACCGCTTGTTGAAAATGGCTTAAAAAGCTTAAATTTTTCATTTTATTTTTGTAATTTTTATATAAAATTATAATGATAACTAATGAGCTTATTGAATTTCTTTATTGATTAATTGATTCCATTTTCATGAACATATATTATATGTACATAATTCTTACATCAACATTTCATAAATTTTTAGAAAATATTTATATTAATGAACATATATTTATATTAACCTTTTATAAATCTTTAGAAAATATTTAATAAAAGTTTTTATTGTATATACATTTTATAATTATTATAAAACATTTTTTTATATTTATTTTTATTTTAAGAGATATAAAAACATTATCTCCTCTACATTATGACATGTATATAAAAATATATATTCTTAATCACTAATCATTTTACAAATCCAACTCTCTTTATTTGTAAACATTAAATTTTATTTTATAGTTATGGTTTGCAAAAACATGATCATAAAAGATGAGTCCCTAGTTCAACATGGGATCATGTGGATGTGCATCTTGTTGTGAGAAAAATTATTTTGGTGTGTAAACATGTGGCTATAAACATCATGTTAGATATTCATCTTAATTTAAAGTGGATCTATTTAAATGTGAAATGGGGGAGATTTGATCTTTAGATTTATGTCATTTAAAAACATTACTAAATTGATTATGATTAATTTTGCAATAATTTATTTAAGCATGTTGATTAACTAAGAATGTATTGGTCATTTGGTTTCATCATTTTTCCTCCAGTAAGTCACTTCATTTCAAGTTTACTTCCATTAGCATACACGATTATTTGATTATAATGAACAATGGCGAAACCTATATTATTTGATCCATCTTAATCTAAAGTGGATCCATCTTAATGTGAAGTGGGGGAGATTTGATCTTTATATATATGTCATTTAAAAACATTACTAAATTGATTATGATTAATCTTGCAATAATTTATTTAAGTATGTTGATTAACTAAAAATGGACTGATACATCAGTCCTTTGGTTTCTTCATTTCCCCCTAAGTAAAGTCATTTCAAGTTTACTTCCATTAGTAAAAAAGATTATTTGATTATAATGAGTAATGGAAAAACCTAGATTATTTGATTATAATTAACAATGGCAAAACCTAAAACTATGCAAGGATGAAATGGATGATTAATTGTAGCAAGAATGGAATTAATCAATATCATTGCCAAAAAACTATATACACCATACATTCAAATAGTCAATATTAGCTCTTTATAAGAACATTAACAATCTTCTCATTTTCCTTGATAATCTCAATTTTTGGTGTTGAACATTGGCCTCTGCAACTGGCCAATGGAGCATAGCATTTTTATAACTCAGGAGTATAGTAGAGCCTACCCTCATCATATGGAAAATCTCACCCCATTGAATACCTGCGTTCATAAGAGTTAAGCCTTTTGTCTTCCATGACTTTTCAATGAGTTAAATCCATTTTAGGTCAACAATGGTAGTTTTTGAGTTCACATGGTATTGTGCTTATAGATTACATGTAATGAAGTTTATTTAATGTAATGAAGTCTATTTAAAGGCTTGAGAGATTTTGATTGTAAAATGTCTTGATTGGTAGACTTTTTCCCTAGCTTAGTTAATTTGGCCAAGACTAATAAATCTATTAAGAATTAGTTTTCATAGAATCATGGTCTCTTGTGTGATTGATATTTTTCAAGTGTTTATTAGTCCCTGTCATAGGCAGAGAGGGATTATAGCGATCGATAATGCATTGACTACATATTAGTTTGTCCTTTGACCCGAAATATTTGCACAATACCTATTGCCGGAGATATGAAATTAAAAGCATATATTTTTATATAATACAAAGTACCATATATGTACTGATATGATTGCATAAGATATTGGAGGTCTTATTTCCACCTTCGCTATTCGCAATGTTTTATATGGAAACATATCCAAACTTTTTCTCGTATACAGTCTTTTTTAATCATATGTTTTTCCTCTATATTGCTTGAAGGTGGATTAATGCTAGAATTAGTTTGAATGTTTGTATTAGAATTTTATTCTAGCTGGATATAGGCATAGAGGGACTATAGCGATCGACAATTCATTGACTACATATTAGTTGGTCCTTTGACCTGAAATATTTGCACAATACCTATTGTTGGAGCTATGGAATTAAAATCATATATTTTTATATAATAAAAAGTACCATATATGTACTGATATGATTGAATAAGATATTGTAGGTCTTATTGTCGGCTTTGCTATTCCCAATGTTTTATATGGCAACATATCCAAACTTTTTTTCGTATACAGTCTTTTTTAATCATATATTTTTTCTCTATATTGCTTGAAGGTGGATTAATGCTAGCATTAGTTCGAATGTTTGTATTAACATTTTCTAGTAGCTGAATATATCCATAAATTTTTATATGTACTAAGAATATTGAAATGTTTTGATATCCAAGATTTATAGTGATTGAGAATTCCAAAGCTTATAGCGTCTTTGCCGGATGTATTTTTGTTGAAATGTATTGACACTTATTCCAAGATGCATCAATAGGCCTGACAACTTAAATGTTTATATGACGAGACGTCCTCCAACATCCTTGACAACTTAAATGTTTGCATACCGCAAGGTCCTTAGATAGCCTGACAACCTTAAATGTTTATGTAAATACGATTTTTGGAGTACATTTTTCATCGAAATTTTCTATACAGTTACAGTGAATTTGCAGAGTCTTGTTTTTCCACCACCAGTTCAATAGCCATTGTATATTTCATCCTTCTTCCGCCTTTGCAATGCAATTTCGTACTAGTTGAAGTTGCTTACATTGTTTACTAGTTTGGTGAGTGCTTCTTCTTCGTTGGTTTGTCGATTGTTGGTTGTTTTTGTTTAGTTCGTGATTCAACCTGAGCTTCTGCATTTCATCGTTTCAGAGTAAGTTTTGATGCCAAAGTTTCATTTTGTATTCCTTATTTGTTGTTCAGTGTTTGCAGTTTGCAAGTAAGAATGTTTTCTTATTTGTAGTGGCATGCTCCTCATATGTTTCTGGTTCTTTCGGTGGTTGGGATGCAGTTTCATAATCATTGGAGATACATATGTTGTGTACTAGCTCAGAGGTTCTTGTTGGTTCGTTGGTTCATGGGTTCCTAGTTCTTATTGTTTGCCTCGGGTTTGCGCTTTGGGGCGCTGGGGCTGCAGTTTGGTCTGTTCATTCTTTCTCCCTAGTTTGGTGCTTGTTGTTTTATTTTGTTTGATTCGACCTTGTAGGGTTGGGCTCCAGTGGCGGTGGTTGGAGATTTTCTTTTTTCTTTTTTTTTGGATTATTATATTTTTTTGGGGGTGCTTTACGGTGTTCATCTCTTGCACCCATGAGTTGGCATGCAATAGTGTTATTTTCCCTATCTGCCGAGGCCGATATATGCTATTCTATGAGATTTTGTTGGTGCTTAAGTACTACCATGAAAGAATATAGTTGCATGCAAAATTGTTCAAGGATTACATGTGAAACTGCAATATCCATTGTTTTTTTGTTGGAATAAAGCATATGTAGGCTACATTTATAAACCATGTATGGTCAAATGTGCAGATATGACATTGCATGTTCTTTCTCCTCTACATAGACTGGTGTGCGCACACTACAATATGTGTTATACTTGAGATATGATATGTGCAAAAAAGATTCTGCAAGTTTATATTTGGATGTTTGAAATCATATGTGGGTAGTTTGCCACATAAAACTTGAAAACTTGTATCGTGGGCACAACAGTTCATGTAGAGGATAAAGAACATGTATTTCCATCGGTGGAAGCATATCTGAATAAATTTCCACGGAAAACCAAAAACCGTTTAACCACGACCATGTAATTGCATGATATTTTGTGCTTTGTAATATATCTTGGGTAGGGAAAAAAAAATTACACATTTACAACCATGGATAGAGAAGCGCAAAGGTTTGTGTTTCTTCCTATCTTCTAGATTGTTCATTGATTTTGTTTTACTGTATGTACATATTTCTTGTTCTCCGGTGAATACCGGCTTCCATTGATGTTCATTGTATTTTTTGCATTCCCACATCCAAACAAATAGAATAGCTAGAGAAAACAAGGAAGTCTTCACTGCATCGGTTGAAGAGAATATAGAAAGGTGCATGCTTGTACTGTTATTTCATATTGCGTTGTTTTGTATTTCATTCATGGTCTGTATAGGTGTTTCGTTACATGCATTCTTGCATACTAACTTGCTTCATTTCCATTGTGTTGTTGTTGCATTGCTACATTTAAACAAACAGGATAGTTGGAGATGAGGATGGGATCTTCCACGGGTAAATAACCCTCTTTCTCTTTCTTTTACATGTCTATCTTAATTATAAGTTATCTTCAATACATGCCTTACTGCATACTAAGCTAGTTCATGTCCGTTTTGTTTTCGCTACATTGTTGCATTTAAAAAAACAAAATGGTTGGACAGGACAATGGATGATTTGGTGGGTAAATAGACTTGTTTCTCTTTCTTTTAGATGTATGTCTTCACACTAAGTTGGCTTCATGTCCATTACATATTCAACATTGCTGCCTTGGAAAAAACAGGTTTCTTGGACAGGGAGATGAATTGTTCTGTGAAACAGCAGAGGGTTATGTAGTAAAATATTCTAAAAGGTATACCAAGTGTGCTGGTAAATTAAATATAAAAACTGGGTGGGGGCACATAATATTATACTTGAAAACGATGACTTGCCAGTAATGGGCCTTTCTGCCCTCGCTATTTCTACTTTTTCCATTTTCTATTATTCCTTTTGTTTTCTAATTCATTTTCTTAGTGTGATGTTCATCTGCACATGCTTGCATTAGAAAAAGTTAGAATAGTGACATGGCTATGAGCAGTCAATCATCCCAGACATCAGCAGACTGACAAGGCCAAAGGTAAATATGCATATGCTCTTCTCTTACTATGTTTACTAAACAAATATCCTTCGGTATATATTCATCTATAGCATGGTGGATATGTTGATGTCATCTACAATACACGGTTTGCAGCTCACAGGAAGTATCAACAAGTACAAGCGAGACACTGAACGTGCTCCATGTTCTATAGACTAAGAGGTCTAGTTGCGAAAGTATGGATCCATAGTTCATCAAAGCTATGCGTGCACTTGTAGATTTATGCCAGTGAAAGAAGAATACCAAAAAAAAAAATGCACACTACCATTCACTTTAGTTTTCCCGTTCAAAAAATGTCACCAGTTCTAAAGTTGTGACATCCAAAGTACTATCAATAGAGGGCTTGAACAACCATTGAACTAGAAAAGTGTTCGTTGTGGACATAATGGTCGTCTATAACACCTACATCGACAAGGAAAACAAAATTAGATCCATTATGTGTGCTGACATGACAGACAAGGAGGCCATGATGATAGCGACACTGAATGTTCCTCCACAACTTGTCCAGAAACATGTAGAAAATATATTTCCTCTTAATGGGATATCCATTACAAATTTAAATATATTGCCCAAAACAATATATGACCTTGGTGATTGCTATTGGATTATTTCCCTCAATGAAACAAGCATTGTGGAAAAAATTCTCAATGTTTGTTAAGAATATCGTTTTGTCCCGAACTTAACTATCAGCCAGCTCGCACAGAGCACTAATATTTACCCTATCAGAACAATTGGGGTAGTTGTCACACTGGTGAGAAAACTTGGGTCACGACACGTTCTCCATATAAAGGATGGAGAGTCGGATAGGGACAAGGCTATGGTATCTCTTTTCATATTCATTTTTGTCCTTTACTTTCACATGTGCATGTATCTCGGATAACTTACACAAATATTGCATTGTTCTATGTTGCAGCTACAATTGTTCGATACGTATTCAAATTTTTTCTCATCAATGGAACAACAATTGCATAAAGGGAAGATTCCACTTATGTTGTTCAAAACTATAACCAAGAAGAGGGATGTTAGAGAAAGGATCTTTCGAGCAACCTAGGTAACATTTGTAACAGAGTTGCGAGTAGATAATGTAGAGGATCTGAAGAAACTAGCTAGGTCTACAATTGTTGTGCATATACATCCACAAAATCATCCTCACTTTTCTTATAGAGATAGCCTTCAACAAATTCCTGCAACCTATTTAATTTTTTTTCTTTTTGTAAGGGGAGGGGGGGGGTGCAGTTGTGTATTATATTGTTCAATGTATTAATTCCTATGCTCGTGTTCCCAGGTTGAAGGTGTTTTAGTTGCAGCCAATGTGTACTCGACCCCCTTTGAATCTGTATGTACAAAATGCAACTCCCCTGCTTCTACCTCCACTTTGATAAGTGATGATACGATTGATTGTTTTTGATGTAGTGAAAAATATCCATATATATATATGGACATTACGTCAATGTTGTTATCGGAACCATGGGCAACACAACCGTGCATTGTACGGTTAGGTAGCCTCTTTTACAAAATGTGCTTCCTAAGTTGGCAAAGTTGTCATATGAAACATATCTACAGAAAAAGGAAAGTAGTGTCTACATGCTACGAGAGCTTCAGATACATAGAAAATTCACCTTAAATGAGGACAATGCAATTTTTCATATCGAATGAAGAAGGGTAATATATATATACATATATATATATATATATATATATATATCAAACTTTGGCATGAAACTAAAATACCTCATGTGTCTCTGTAATATTTGTTCAACATCCAAATGAATGTTTGTCGGACATGGCTAGTTGAGATTTCACACGCATAAGATTAGCATGGAAGCAAACCCCATATATCCCATGTCTAGGTTATTTTATACTAGGAATATATACCAGATGAAAAAGAAAACAAATGCGGCGGCGTCTTTTCTTTGTATATCAAATAGTTTGGTGCAAAGGTCGATGGGTTCTGCTCTATGGAACCTTCTAGGAACTTGCTTGCGGCCTGCTTGAAGTTTGGTTGGTTATTGGTTATGTGATTTGTCTGTCAATTTGTATACTGTGGAACTCGAGCTATTCTTTAGACACAGAACAATATAATTGAATTTTTTAGCCAACTGACCCATAGATTCGCCTGATAATTTCTATGGCACTATGACGCAAATCTAGTATGTGGCTTTCTTTAGAAGACTTCCTTGATCGATGAACTTGGTCAAATTATTGTCCTAGAATAATTTGAAATCAACAAATATATAGTGTGAGAAGTGCAATTGTGCTATCATATCAACAAGAGGCCCTTAAAATTCAAATTGGTCGTTGTTTTGGCATTTTTTCTTAGTCGATGAACTTGGTAAAATTAATATCATCGAATAATTTTAAATCAACGAATATATACTGTGCAGAGTGAAATTGTGTTATCATATAAACAAGAGACCCTTAAAATTCAAATTGATCCTTGCTATTCTTGCGATGATGGAATTTAAAAAAAAACTTTCTTTTGTTTCCTTCACTTTTTAAAAAAATAAGCGATTTAACATCCTTTAATAATTTAATGTAATTCACTTGTACAATATCAATATTTAATATTAATAATTTAGTATTTGAAAATATTGTTTGTAGATAAAGTTAGATAGGATGACCATCCCTAAACAATTGTAATCTTGAACCCACCATTCATGGATTCCTGTCGATTTGTATGTCGCGGAACTCCGAGTGTTGTTTGGAGGACATCGGACAATAAAAGTGAAATGTTGAGCCAAGCAGTCTGCAAGTCTGCCTGTCAATTTGTATATCGCAGAAGTTTGGCTTCTATTTGTAGGACACGGAACAATAGAGGTTCAATTTTCAGCCCGCCAGGCCAAGAACCCGCGATCGAAAAAGTTCCTAAGTATGGAATGAGGGATCCGCATATTATACTTTATAAAAGTACATGTTTACTGTACAAACTTTTATATCATTGGCCCAACTAGATTGTACAAACTTTCTCGTCTAATTAAATTCTGCAATATAAATATTTAATATTAATAATTTAGTATTGAAAATAATGTTTTTAGATATGTTAGATAGTTGATAGGGATTACCATTCGTAAACAATAGAAAACTTGAACCTGCTAGCCCTCAAGTCCCTCTGTCAATCTGTATATCGCGAAACTCCGAATGTTATTTGGAGGAGATGGAACAATGAAAGTGAAATATTGACCTTGCTAGCCCGCAAGTCCTCAATGTTGTTTGGGGGACAGAGGTCAATAAAAGTGCAATGTTGAGCCAAGAATTCTGCAAGCCCACCTGTCAATTTGTATATCGTAGAAGTCTGGGTGCTATTTGTAGGACACAGAACAATAGAGGCTCCATTTTCAGCCTGCCAGGCCGAGAACCCGCCATCCAAAAAGTTCTTAAGTACGCAATGAGGGATCCACATATTATACTTTATAAAAGTACATATTTACTATGTATTTCTCATTTTTCAGAAAACTTTTATATCACTAGCCCGACTAGATTCTACAAACTTTCTCATCTAATTAAATTTTGCAATATCAATATTTAATATTAATAATTTATTATTGAAAATAATGTTTTGAAATATGTTAGATAGTTGATAGGGTTTACCATCCGTAAATAATGGAAAACTTGAACCCTCCATCCCTCAAGTCCATCTGTCATTTTGTATATCGCGGAACTTTGAGTGCTATTTGGAGGACACAAAACAGTGAAAGTGCAATGTTGAGCCAACCAACCCACAGGTCCCCTTGTCAATTTGTATATCGTGAAATTGTGGATGCTATTTTTAGAGCACATAACAATAGAGGCCCAATTTTTATCCTGTTAGGCTGAGAGAACCTGATCCAAAAAAGTGGATAAATATGGAACTAATATGGAATTGGTACGGGACAATAAAAGTGCAATGTTGAGCCAACCAGCTCACAAGTCCGCCTGTCAATTTATATATGGTGAAAGTATGGGTACTATTTGTAGGAGAAGGAACAATAGAGGCTTAATTTTTAGCCCCCCAGGCCAAGAACCCGCAATCTAAGAAGTGCCTTAGCATGGAATGAGGGATCCGCATATGGTCTATAAAATCTCATGTCCATACTTTATAAAGGTACATTTTTACTATGTATTACTCATTTGTCAGAAAAATTTATATTGCTCGCCCGACCAGATTGTAAAATTATTCTCATCTAATTAATTTTTACAATATCAATATTTAGTATTAATAATTTAGTATTGAAAATAATATTGATAGATATGTTAGATAGTTGATAGCGATTGTTGTCCATAAACAATGGCAAACTTGAACACTCCATCCCTTGAGTCCATATTTCAATCTGTATATCGTGGAACTCCAAGTGCTATTTGGGGGACACAGAACAATGAAAGTGCAATGTTGGGCCAACCAGCCTACAGGTTCTCTTGTCAATTTGTATATCACATAATTGTGGGTGTTATTTGTAGAGCACGAAACAATAGAGGCCCAATTTTCAGCCCACCAGCTCGAGAGCCCCTGATCTAAAAAAGTGGCTAAAGATGGAATTAATACGGAATCTCTAAGGCACAATAAAAGTGCAATGTTGAGCCAACCAGCCCGCAAGTCTTCCTGTTAATTTGTATATCGCATAAATTTGGGTTCTATTTGTAGGACACGGAACAATAGACGATCAATTTTCAGCCCGCTAGACCGATAAATCACCATCCAAAAAGTGCCTAAGTATGGAATGAGGGATCCGCATATGTTTTATAAAATGTCATGTCCATACTTTATAAAAGTACATGTTTACTATGTATTGCTTGTTTGCCGGAAAAATTTTATATCGCTCGCCCGACCAGATTGTACAAACTTTCTTGTCTAATTAAATTATGCAATATCAATATTTAATATTAATAATTTAGTATTGAAAATAATGTTTTTAGATATGTTAAATAGTTGATAGGGATTTCCATCCGTAATCAATGGCAAAACTTGAACCCGCCAGCTCTCGAGTCCCTCTATCAATCTGTATATCGTGGAAACAATGAAAGTGCAATGTTGAGCCACCCAACCCGTAGGTCCGCTTGTGAATTTGTATATCGCGGAATTGTGGGTGCTATTTGTAGAGCGCGAAATAATAGAGGCCCAATTTTCATCCCAAGAGCCTCCAATCCAAAAAAAGGGTTAAATATGGAATGGTAGATCTGTACATGCTCTATAAAAATTTCATGTTCATAGTTTATAAGACTACATACTTAGTATGTATTACATGTTTTTCGAAAAACTTGTAGGTGCGAAAGTTGGTGGATTCACGACTTCAGATTTCACTTACTTTTATATCACCAGCCCAACTGACCGCTTCCCCATTTGATATTGTAATAAATGAATATAAACTGGCCCAAGTCCAGTTGTGCTATGACATGAATACGAGGCCCTTAAAATTCAAATAGCTGGCAAGTCTTCCTGTCAATTTGTATATCGTGGAAATGTGGGTGCTATTTATAGGACACAAAACAAAAGAGGGCCAATTTTGAACCCAGTCGCCTGAGAACACGCCATCCAAATAGTGTCTAAGTATGGAATGAGGGATTCGTACATGCTCTATAAAATCTCATGTCCATATTTTTTAAAAGTACATATTTACTATGTACTACTCGTTTCCTCTGAATCCTGTTTAGAAGACACAAAACAATAGCATTGCAATGTTGAACAACCCAGTCTGCAGCTTCGGCTGTGAATTTGTATATCGCGGGATTCTGGGTCTTATTTTTAGCATACATAGCAATAGAGTCCCAATTTTGAGCCTGCCAGACTGAGAACCCGCAATCAAAAAAGTGGCCAAGTATGAAATACGAGATCTGTACAAACTCTATAAGAACCTCGTGTCCATACCTTGTAAGAGTTCTAACTTATTATGTGTTAGTCATTTTTTGAAAAAATTCTACCTGTGGAAGTTAGCGGATTCAGAACTTGAGGTTTCAATCACTTTTAGATCACTAGCCCAACCGACCGCTTCTTTGTTTGATATTGTAAGAAACAAATGTAAACTGGCCCAAGG
This sequence comes from Picea mariana, assembly GCA_032191745.1. NCBI lineage: Eukaryota > Viridiplantae > Streptophyta > Pinopsida > Pinales > Pinaceae > Picea > Picea mariana. The sequence continues at coordinate 88,230 of JASDQU010740005.1, forward strand.
CCAATTGTACTATTACATCAACAAGGCCCTTAAAATTGAAATAGTATGCAAATCCACTTGTCAATTTGTATATCACGAAACTCTGGGTGTTATTTGCAGGGCACAGAATAAGAAAGCCCCAATTTTAATCCTGCCAGCCCGTTAGGCCGTTGGTAGTGTTACATAGTTCATAAGGATCACCATTCATAAACACTCGCAAGGTTGGGCCTACCAGCCCTGGAGTCCATCTATGAATTTATATATGAAGGAATTCCAAGTGTTGTTTGGATGACACAGAACAATAGAAATGCAATGTTGAGTGACCCGGCCCGCAAGACCACCTGTCAATTTGTATATAGTGGAACTCTTGGGTGCTATTTGTAGATAACAAAACAATAGAGGCCCAGTTTTGATCCCGCCAGCTTGAGTACCCACAATCCAAAGATTGGCTTGAGTATGGAATGCAGGAACAATACATTCTCTATAAAATATCATGTTTGTACTTTATAAAAATATATTTTATGTATTGCTCATTCTTTTTGGAAAATTTATTGGTAAGGAAGTTGGCGGATTCACGTAATCAGATTTTAGTTACTTTTATATCAATAGCTCGACCAACCAACTGCTTCCCTATTTCATATTGTACAGACCTCGTCTAATTAAATTGTACAATATCAATATTTAATATTAATAATTTAGTATTCAAAATAATGTATTTAGATAATGTCTAATATTTAATAGGGATTAGCATTCATAGACAATCCCACACTCGAGGACATCATCCCTAGAGTCTATTTGTCAAGTTGTATATCACGAAACTCCAAGTATTGTTTGTATGAAAATAAACAAAAGGAGTGCAATTTTCAACGAGCCACCCCGCAGGTCCACTGACCAATTTGTATATTGTGGAATTCTAAATGCTATTTGTAGGCTAGGGAACAATGGATGTCCAATTTAGAGCTCACCCATTTGAGAAGCCGCGATTCAAAATGTGGCTAAGTACATATTTAGTGTGTATTACTCGTTTTTTTGAAATTTTCTAGTTTATCTTTTCTCTATGATTTTGTTTTTTTAAATGCCGGTTCCTGCATAGGAAGCTTTAACATTGCATTTCCATTATTCCGCCACCTATGACTAGCACCCAGACTTTCGTGATTTACAAATTTGCAAACAAATCCCCATTCATCTCGTATACTTTTGCTTTGTGTTTTCTTGGTCCCTTTTCTCAATGTCTCATGCTTTTATATACAGAACGCTAGGTTCAACAATATACAAATTTCCCTCTCGCCATTGCACTTTCGTTGTTCCCCTATTCACAAACAACACTGAAATTCCACGACATACAAATTGACGGTCGATATCTGTCACTGAGATGCAATATGACCATCGACCCTTCACATCTCTTGGGTATATCTTCTTTCGTTTTTATTTTGTAACCTGCCCGACCGCTTTCCATACCTAGGTATTTCTTGGAATCGGTTTCTCGAGTTAGTCGGTGCCTAGCCGCAATTCACCATCACCGTTGCCTTCATACATGTTTTCAGATATGCAGTAATTAAGATTTAATGCTAGTGGTTCATTGTGCAGGAACCGTTAAGATTGTTATTAATGTCCGAAAGTCCGACGAAGATTTGTCATTACTATGAATTAAACTAAGATTTGTGCACAAGTATGTTATCCTTTCCAAGTATTCATTTCAAACATGATGCAATATATTTTTTGTGCACCAGCGGGTTGGTGCTTTTAAGAAATTTCTAATTGTTAATCTCTCTTCGTCGTCACCGCGACCTTTGCACTTTTTTCTAATTCTGCAATTAGTGAGTTGTGATGGTGACAACTCATTCTACAGGAACCTTGGAGATTGTCATTGATTAACAAAAGGCTCGAGAAGATATTCCATTGATACGCATTATACCATAATTTGTGGAGGGTTATATTATCCCTCCCCGATTTTCATTTCAAACATTATCTTGAGCAAACAAAAATTCTTAATAACTTGTGGCAGCAGTTCTATCCAGCCACAGTAAACACATTGGGGCATAATGGCCAGAGGTTCCATTATTCTAGGGCATATTCTTGCTACTCATCTCCCTCTGCCCAGGAGCAAAAAAGAATATTGTCCCTCAGTACACTAAGAGATATATTTCAATCCAAAGAATTCCAAGGAAACCCTGCTTGCTCAGAAAACCTTCCCAGTTGCATTCTTGGTTGATGCACAAATTGATGTCATGAATTCTGAGCTGGAAGAAGATTATCTAATGGTTAATGATACGACAATGGATGATGGCAATGCACAAAATATTCCCACTCCTGCGTCCAAATTGAAATCAACCATAATGGATGGAACTTCCTGGATCGGTGATGGTGGTCCTGACAACACCAAAAGGAGTTTTAGAAAAAAAGACTGACGATAAACGCAATATCCACTTTGCAGCACGAAAGTAGGAATTCCAGAATTCAAAATTAGTCTGTCTTGGGTGGAAGAGTTTCACTGTAAATCAATGATATGTTGAAGCTCCCATAGATATATTTTAAGCCAAAAGATTATTAATTAGCATCTTTGGGAATCAGTTCCAAAACTGTCACTGTTGCAAGGCATTTTTCTACTAGTCATCTCCTTCCGCCCATAATGGACTAATTTGGGCTTCTGGAATTGCATGCGCAACCTATGCTCCTAAATTTTTTTGGACTATGCAAAGGCAGTTTCAACTATGGGCTATTCCATTTTACCTGCAACATTTTTCCTCTTCTTCCTCACGGGAAGCTTCTATAAACTATCAATTTCAACACAAGATGATTCATCGAGGAGAAAACTGCGAGGATCTTGCATACTATAGATCCTATGCTTGTGTTTGTCACAGATACGTTCAATTTTTTGGCCCAAATAACTGGGTCCAATTTCTAAGGATAGATGTACAATACTGGGCGTTTTTCTTATTTTTTTACATGGATTTGCTATTAAAAATATTGTCTTCAACTCTTCCTTGCTGCTTTTTTTCTAGATTTAATGCATGTTCTCATTGGCATGGTTCGGTGCTCTCATACTTCTTCGATATTGTGTTTACTTAGGTTTTTTTTCTAAGATGGAACATCTAACAATTATATGACAATGAACTGTGTCAATCCACCAACCTTTTATGCAAACAAAAAATGGATTACACAGTTTCAAACCAACGTTCAATTCTATTCGCAATGCAGATAGAACATAGAAATGCCAATGTACAATGTTGCATCAAAATAGTTATTAAGTTTTAATGCTAACAACCCATAATGAAATAAGTTTAATACTCGAGATATAATGTTGTAGTCATGGAACAATGTATCAAGAACACAGTTACACCCATACGTTCCAATAAAATCTAATCTTCAACAAAGCATTTGCTGGCAACTAGTAGAAAATGAAGTTTAGTGGTTAAGTTAATATGTTACAGTCATGGAAGAATGTATCAAGAACTACAGTCCACTTAATATTTTATAAATTACTATAAATCTTGGTACAATTGCAATAAAATATAATCTTCAACAATGCATTTGCTGGCGATTAGTAGAAAATGATGGTTTTGAAACAATGGGGCTTATTTGAAACCAGTTCGCGCTTATGAAAACTTCCTTCCTCCTTTCTATTTTCATACTCTTTTATTCCCTGTAGTTTCTCTTCTTGGTTACTTAATCATTTTTTTCCCAAAAATGCCTTGTTGCGCGGCTTGATGGATTCACGCATTTCCAATGATTGCTTCCCCTTTATTTAAATTGACCCTACCACATTTGTGGCACATAATATATATTAAAGGGAAAATAATTTCCTCTATAGTTTTTTGTCCTATAAACAACACCCACAGTTCCGCACTATACAAACTGACAACTAGACTTGATGACTAGCTCGCTAATAGAATGCCTCGGAGTTCCACGATATACAAATTGATAGACGAATCATACAAGAAAGAAAAAAGTAAACTCGCAGATCATATCCCTAGTTCACACTTGCACTCATACTCTTTTATCGNCACAGTTCCTCACTATACAAACTGACAACTAGACTTGATGACTAGCTCGCTAATAGAATGCCTCGGAGTTCCACGATATACAAATTGATAGACGAATCATACAAGAAAGAAAAAAGTAAACTCGCAGATCATATCCCTAGTTCACACTTGCACTCATACTCTTTTATCGCGACACCGACCGAACGCTTCCCCATTCCATAACCAGAAACTTCTTCGACCACGAATTCCCAGTAGGCGGGCTCTATATTGGACTTTTGTTGTTTCATGGATTGCGAACAGTACCGTCACTTCCGTGATATACATATTTGAAAACGTCCTTAGATCATGCCCTCTTCCGTATTACGATCCCCCTATCATGCCCTCTTTCGTGGTATACATTTTGCACTGAAAACTTCTGAGAAATACAATTTAACCATCACGTCCTCACATATTTTGTGGAACTATTGTCACCACCTTTTGAAGCCCATCTGTCCTCTTTTCATACTTCACCATTTCTTCAAATTTCTTTGGTTGATCATCGGTTTGGTGGGTTGAAGAAATATTCAGTTCCCAGTCGTTGTTTACTATGTCTGCGTCCCTTTGCAATTAGGAGTTGCCAATTATATATAAGATCTTATTTCTAGGCATGAAATTAGAAATTTCCCTATTCCATATTTAGCCACTTTGCCGGAATTCGACAAATATACAAACCGTTCACTGAACTGCCCCATCATGATCTCTTTCATTTTACACATTTTGCACTAAAAAATTTCAATACATGAAATTTGATCGTGCAACACTCAGTTGTCCTTAGTATCCCCGTAACCCTTTTTTGAATCCTGTCCGACTGCTTTTCAGAGCTTTCCATTCTTTCCTTGCTCTTCATCGTCTCTGACACCTTCGCACTTATCTATAATAAAAGAAAAAAAGGTTATATATATATATACATATCTTGTTTATAAATATGAAATTATTGGCATTTAATTATGGCAGGTCATCATGTAGGAACCGTATAAATTTTCATTGATGGGAAAAAGGCCCGAGGAGATATCATATTGATGCGCATTAAACAAAAATTTGTGGTGGAATTATATTATCCCTTCCGAGTGTTGATTTCAAAATCATGAACTCTCATTTTCACATTGTGGCCTTTGCACGTTCAGGAAACCTTCAATCCTTAATTGCTCTTTTCCATACCTGCCACCTTTGCATTTCTAAACATGTAATAAATAATATTTACTGCTAACAATTCATCATGCACCACCCATACAGATTGTAATTAATCAGTGAAAGGCTCGAGGAGCTTTCCCATTCATAAACATTTAACCAATATTTACCAGAGAGTTACATTATCGGCTGTAACTGTTCATTTAAACCATTATTTGCAGCAAACCAACGTTCTCATAAACCTATGGCATCATCTTGACAACACTTCTGTGGCGATACAGTCAACATCTTCGGGCGTGAGGACCAGAACTTCCAGTGGTCCAATGCATATTCTTATTATTCAAGCTCTGTCGCAAAGAACCAAGTAATTTGGACCTCCTAGATTCCTCATGCATGCCGTGTCCCTGAGTTTTTTTACTGTAAGGACCTAGTCTCTTGCTGTGCCGATAAATTTATTTCTGAGAAAATAATTATTCCACTGCGGGACTACTCTTCTATTTCTTTGTGACGTCAGGTCTTCCGCCAGATGCTAAAGTTGTTAGAGCCAACATTGACATTCAGAGGGGAAGATTGCAAACAGTTCCTAGCATAGCATAATAACATGTTGGACCTCTTGCCCCATTTTTTGGAAAACCAGCTTCTATTTCCTGAAGATATTACAATTATGTAGGTTAGTTCATTTAGAAATCCATCCAGTGAAATTGCCTAGTTGTTTACAAAAATAAAGGGACAGGAGTCCACAACTACTGTTTCCTTGATGTCTCTTTATATTTTGTATTTCACAGTCAACGAGCAAGCCATTTTTGATTGGGCAGGTTAATTTCCCATGAAATTTGTTCCCAATTGTCAAGCTACAAAAGGGAAAATAAATTTTATATGTCGTCCTATTTATTTTTTGCAATAGCGCATTCCTGTCGGTTTCCACAACTGTCTCTGTCCAAGAATGTCAATCGTGAATTCCACCTAGTAATGTTCGGGTACCATGCCTTGTGGAAGCACAAGGATTCCCATTGTTTTTACGAGGTTTTTAATGGCTTCGTGTCTGTTTTCAAAGTTCTGTATTAGGAGAAGATGTTCTTCGCATATTCTAAATAGACAACTAGTTTTTTGGACAAGAAGGGGACACTTTAACATTTGGATAATTACACTGTCATAAGAATTTTTGGCTCCACGAAATAGTCTACTCTCCTTCATAAAAGCATCCTCCACCATGCTCGCATCTTGTAAAGGATATGTGGAGAATAATATAAAAAAAAGAATGGAACTGGTTACCGAGGCATGGAAAAGATCACAAACCATCACTTCCCTTGGAAACAGGGCACATAGTTTTCTCGAGCATTTGCAGGCCGAGATAAAAGATGAAAAAAAATTACTTTTAAAAACGGTCATTCCTTTTGGCAAGATTGTCAACAATATGACAGAATCAAAAAGAACAAAAGAAGATCTTCCATCCAAAAACTAGATCGGTCAATTGAATGCATGTTGGAAAGAAAAAATGAAGAACCTGCATCTCATTGTTTAGTCATGTGAACAAGCCATGTCAAACAAAGATAAATTATTCACAAGGCTGTCAAATATAGATTTAGTTGGGAAAACCAACGACTTCCAAGACTGTGAATTAATCGCAAACTCCTTGCCCTTAACCAGAAAAGAGTTCAATAAACAGGTTGCTATGTTTAAGGCCTTGTCTTTGGAAAATTTTTACAGCATCCTTCAATTTGATCAAGCTCACGTCGATGACTAGTTAGTCAAATATGCAGTACAGAACGATGAAATTCATCAGGCTTTCTCTAATCTTTCTATCGACTTCCGGGAATTAGAAAGCGATATTTTCAACATAAAAATATGGAATGAGATCAACGTCGCCCCAATGTTAAGCTACATTGAAGAATGGCTCGAAAGGAAATTGAAACGGGTTGTCGACGAAAGGCAATGGGCAGTTGCCAGCATTCTAGTAGCCGTCGAGGACATCCTTGAAACCACAGTCATCGGCGACATCAATCAAATGATAGCTTCAAGAAAATAGCCAAAGGGCTCATATGTACCCTCACTGTAAAATATTGATTGTGTCCTTTGTTTATCAACCCAGTTATTCCAGTTTCTTAAATAGAGATGTATAGGCAAACACTTGTACCTTTCCATTTATTTTTTTTGTAGGTATTGCACTCTATCTTCTTTCCACAATCCTGTTTCTTGTACATATTTATCTAATGGTCCGCAGGAGCCCCAATCCTAGTCTACATGACAAACACATTGAAATTCTGGTAGATATGTAGCAGACTTTGATTTTTTTGTATATTTCAAAATTTCCAGCAGTATGTAACCAACTTTTATTTTTTGACATATTTCAAATAAAAATGTTTTTTTATCTCCTTTAAAATTTATGTTTTCATACATTGTTATCTTTAACCAGTCTGTATGACAAATGCATTTCATTTTTTATATGTTACAGACTTTTATTGTTTTATATATTTCAAAACAAATGGTGCTCTACAATGCAAGAGTCATTTACAAATACATTTAAATTTTTATATTTCTTATCTCCTTTTAATTTTATGTCTTCATATATTTTTATCTTTCACCAGTCCATATGGAAAATGCATTAAATTTCCAAATTCATTCTTCCACTTTCAACAAATTTGTAGTTTGTTATATAATTTCAAAAAATATATGTTTGCTATATACTTTCAAAAACTAGATGGCGCTCTTCCTTCCAAGCGTCATTTTCTTTTTCCCCACAGTTTGTGATCCGTGATATACATTTTTCACCAAACACTTTGTTTCATTTACAGTTCGACCCCATTTTCCACAATTTTCTTTCTAACCTTGTTGGTTGGGATTGCGCTGCCACACAGCCTTGTTTTGTGTTCTTATTAGTATTTCATTATCATAACAATTGGTTGTGTAACTTGGCATTGATAACACATTTATATTTATAGTATCGGAGAAAAGGTTGTGTAACTTGGCATTGATATTCATGTTACTGAAGAGAATACCAATGAGTATGGATATGTGAGATTTATTCCAAAGTGAAAATTTGTTGGAGAAGACATGAAGGAGAGTAGATCTGTCGCTATGAAGAAGAGAAAACCTGTGAGTGAGTTTTAGTGGAAGGGTGTGCTACGAGGAGAAGCCAATGTAGAAGGTTCCAAACGGTCTGTGAAGGAGTGAGCTACCACGCTAAGAGAAGAGGCCCAAGTGGGGTCAAAGATGAGAGTGGCACCGTTGCTGCTAGATCGCTTGGGTACCAATGAGAGAAGGAGGACCTTGTGAAGTCAATATAGGTCTATATGGTTGTGTATGTTTTCTATAGACTGTTTCAGGTGAGCTAACATGTTGTATTCAAACGCTGCCATCGTCGATGAATTCACATATGCATTCAAATTCCAACTTGAGAAGAGTGGGGACTATATGAAGTTGAAGGCAATGTCTATCGACAACAAAAAATCCGAACTCAATTGTTTCATGGTCACGGTGAAGGGGGGTGCAATTGCTTCCAACCTTGGTCAATGAAGTCAATAGGACTGTCGGAGAGCCTACGATGAAAGGGAAATGATGTTCAAGATTTTTTCAAGAATAACATGAAGGTGATCTCTACAATGGTGTGATTGATGTTGTATTGGATCTGTGTTCTTAGAAAGCATGAAAAAAAAAATCTCCTAAGTCAATCGTCTCACAAGAAAAGCTGCTGCAATAGCCCTTTGCTAAGTAGGAGCATATTTGAACTCTCCTTGGTATCATATTCATTAGCAGGAGTGTTTCACAATAGGGTGGAGTCCTGAGGATCCGATCGAGCTCCAAAACAAATTGTTAATTGGAAGAATTAAGTGCACACAAACAATTTGTATATTAATATCATGAACACAACCCAATACACATATATAAGCTGGATTCAGATCCAACTAATTCCACTCTTGGAGGGAGAGTTTGAGAGAATCTCTCAACATCCTCCAACAAACCCAATCCAATACCTAGACTCTAGTATGTAGAATTTAATGTGAGCATTATCTCTAACACCCCCCTTTAATTCTTACATTACAAAAAATATCAAATATCAAATTACAATAATTCTTTGTCAGATTGGTCTTCGTCAACACTTAAACCCACTCTGCCTATGGTGATGATGGGGACAGTTCCAGGTATTATTTTGAGTACGTATTTCTTCATATATTTGGAGGCATGAGGAATATGATAGTCCAAGTCGTGTGCAGATAACACGAGCAAAAGGAAGCTACCATAAAATGCACTCGTGCAAAGTAATTTTGTCTACAAAACATAGAATGAAGATGAATGGTGAAAGATAAAGAAGGCAGAGTGTCTACATGAAGAGGAAAAGAAAAATCCGTGTTGAATATAATGGTTAATGATCTTAGTTTTTCTATTGACTTATGTTTTAGGCACATGAAGATGTTGTAAAGCATTCAAATGTTAGTTGTGTCTAAAATGAAATGATGTAATGATGTATATGCATTTTTTTTTTTAAAGCAAGGGGTGCATGATTAGTTTTAGTTAAGTTGTATTCCCTAGGTTTGTTGTAAGTCTTGTTATTCAAGCATACAAGTAGTTCATGGAGTGGTCCCTATCTTTTATAGAGAGGATGTAGGATCAAGTTGTGGAATGAACCACTTGGATAAGAACAAGGATGGCAATTATACTCATATGTTAGCTTTACGTTTGAATAAGAGAATTCCAATCTTCAATTAAGGAGGGAATATGTGAAGTAATCTCATAACTTGATATGGTTGGGACTAAGTTCTAATTGAGAGGGATTCTAATATGTTGATGAACCATGTATGATTGACGAGTATAGAGTATATTTTTCTTGTGCCTATTTTATGTTATTAATATCTCTCTATCATAACAACCTATTTTATGTTATTAATATCTCTCACTATCCTAATAATAATAATAATAATAATAATAATAATAATAATAATAATATTTTATGTTATTAGAGATACGTGAAGGATTGGATACTACTACTAATAATAATAACTTTAGTGAGGAAGAAAAAAAAATGGAATTTGAAATATTTGAGGTTTTAATTATCAAGTAGTAATTTTATTGAGTTTTTTCATATTGAGAAAAATAAATAGCTAAAAAAAGATGTAATGTAAATACAATTAGTGAAAATCTATTTTAAAATCACATTTATCAACTATGGAGAAGGATCAAATTTGTTAAGATGCATTTTTTTAATTATTTAATTCTATGTTATCTATTAATTTTTTCATATTAAATGATATAAAAAAATTACATCTTAAGAAATTTTATTCTCTTCATATTTGATAGCTAGAATTTGATGATGAATATTTAATTTTTAGATGTTGTCAAGTACATATATACATACATAATCATTTATTTTTTACTTTAATCTTTTTGTTGTTGTCACTTAATGTAATGTTAAGTGACAATATATCCCCATACTAGGTTTAGGTTGTAAATGACCTAGATATTCTAGTCATACATTCTAAATCTTGTTAGATTCAAGTCATACTACATGCATTACAATAAACTATTTTCATATTACATCAAGTTATATCTTTTATTATTACGCCGAAAGGCGTATACCTATTGACAATGAGCAAATTTAATAGGGGTTTAGTGCTTAATAAGTTTTCTATGGACATGATTAAATATGGCTGGAATATTCTTAGTAGTCACACAAAATAAATGGCTGTGATTTCAATCATTAACTTCCTAGCTATTATAAAGACATCCGTTTATGTGTTTACTTTTTTACATTTACCTAATCATATTTAA
>JASDQU010740006.1:0-24970 GCA_032191745.1 Picea mariana
CTGTATGCAATAGTTGATTTAGCTGTTTGGTGGGAGGAAACCCGCACCAGATTCTACGCGAGCTTCTCACAAACAAGAAGCAGCTGTGCTCTTCAAATATAAATGACAGGACAAACAAGACATAAAAAATTACAACAATCTTATAATTAACAAATTATCGCAATAAGATATATCCTTGTGCAAAATTTGTGCAAAACAATTCAATTAACGAAAAAGATAAGCCTATATTCATTAAATTGAAATAGAGTAATCGTTGTATTTTTTAAATAAGAGAGATCAGATATGGACAACATATAAACCAAATCACATCAACCTGCAACGAATTACGATAGCTAAAGTAGTCGATAATTAATTGCAAACTGATATGGAGAAAACTTGAAACAAAAGTTTGATATATTGAAAGCGAAAGTTGTTACAAGACATCAACTTTCATCCCAGTCTGTATTATTATAAATCCATAGTCTAGTTCTCCCAACAATGATGATGATGGGTCATTACAAAAAATAACAAGTATTTAAAGACATCCCACAGGGTAAAACATCCCTGTGGGAATTATCAAAGCAGTTTTACAAAAAATCTGGGGATAATATCCCCAGTCTCTATTTTAGCCTATGACTAACAACTCAAAACTATATCTAAACTGCTACAGCATGTCCAATTTGTCAATGAAATTCGTAGGCACCTGTAAGTAGACAAAAATACAGAAGTTTAGATAATGTTTTATTGATAAAATTAACAAAATATAATTTTTAAGACTAGCTACAGAATCTTGTGATTTTGTAGCTGGTCTAATTTGAGCACAAAATCGTTTCAAATTCAATCCAAAACTTAACAGAATTATATTCGATTCATTAAACCAAATCTTTAATTACTAATTCCAAATAGAGTGAATCATTCATATTACAACAAATCAAACTTGTATGCAAATTGAAACAAATGAAATCGTGGTTTCCTAACTGAACGGTGACAGGAATATATGCAAAATGTCAAACGTTTGTTAATTCCAATTGGGAGCAGATAAACTATTGGGGGACCAATGAAATCTTCTTCTTGAACCAATTCCAAAATAGACTATAATCGATTTAGCCAAGTCTTTGATATGAATTCAATAGAGACATAATGCCAATCTGAGCTTGACATAATCGATTTTCAAAATCAAAACTAACAGAGCAGGATCAAATCTATCTTCAATACCAATCCAATTCATACAAGTAATTATGCTAACTTAAGGAACGCAACAATAATTTGCAAATCAAATCAAATAGGAACGAATCAAAATAGTTTGGGGCTGACACATTCGTTATGCAAAATCGTATCAATCGCCACAAGATTTTAGCAAACCAATCTTTTAATATTGATGCATTGCATACATGAAAGACCATGCTAATTCAAGCATACGAAATCATTTCAAAATCGAACCATAAGAAATCAATTGAACTATATTAGAGCCGACACAATCGATATGCTAAATCATATCAGTCAACACACAGCTACACGATTTTAGCAAAGAAATTCTCTGTACAGATCGAATGCAATCAAAATCCAAACAAGAATATTTATTAAAACGAAACAGACTTGTTTCAAATAAAACCAAACAGAATCAGAAACAATTAAATCGCTTATACTAAGCTGAGCACAACAAAATCTCATAACCAAATCATAGCTATATTTGAGTTTAGCAAAACGAATCTACTGTACAGGATCCACAACAAAATCATTTTTGATGATCAAACTATAAAAGAATCATTTCAAATGTATTAAAACTAACAGAGCTAATTGAAAGCAAATCCAATTGGTTAAATTAATTCAATTAAACTCACAAAGCAAAATCGATGTCCAAACACATACCTAGGCAACTCGGTCATGATAGTTTTGAATTCACAAAAGCCGTTGCTGCTTCGACATTCCTGAAGACAATCGAACCAATGGTTTTTTATTTCTTCTCATTGGCTTGTAGGTTGTCGTTCTCCTTTGCCAGCACTCTCACCCGTTCCTCTAACGATTTGATCTTTGATTGCAACAGGGGAACATCGGTGTAATAACGCTCTATCCAAGCATTACATTGGATACATGATGGTTTCTCGAGCTTTGATATCACAGGCGAGGGTTTGTTCAAGTTACCAGGGGTTTCCTTGTGCATCTTGATTCCAGGGTAATTAGGATCGTTTTTGAGGCACGAAGGTAATTTAGAGATGAAGTCATAAGGTTCCTTAGAGCATAGGCCATGAGAATAGGGGTACTCTTCAGCTAGGAAACGCTCAATATCGTAGTCCGAGTCCTCGCTCAGGATGATAGGTTTCTGATCAACATTTTTCTTGAGTTTGTTCCTGGCACATCTCGATATCCATCGAGCATGTTTCTTCCCCTTACTGTTGACAACAGTGTCACCCCTACCCTTCTTCATCATAGGCTTCTTTATGGCCTCATTCTTTTCTTTAGTGCAGGGGTTGGCTATGGTATCGGTTATTTTGATGTCAGGGCAATCCAAGGGTTTGACAGGGGGTAGAAGGATGTGAAGTGGCATGGCTGGTCCAACCATAGTTTCCATAACCACAACCTTGTCCACTTGGACAGACTCGGGGGTGGCAAAGCCATTCCTAGATAGGAAGGCCTGCCAACTATCACCATGAAGGCTCAAATGGTAGACTATAACGAGTTTAATCAAGCCGTGATGGAAAAGGCTGTTATCGGCCTTTTCACACTTGAATATTTTAGACATATTGTAAATACTACGCAAGAAGTAATGTGGCATGTTCAAAGGATAGCCTATAAAATTCATCAATAACTGAAGATGATACAAAAATACAAAGCCATACCAATCTTCGCAAGTCACAAATTGTTTAACAATTACCAAAAGATTGTGCCACCTGGGTTTGAGGGTAGTGATAGGCATACCTTTATCACATGAAACAATATTCCTTGACGTGAAAAGGAGAGGCCATGACACCTCTTCAACTTTGGAATTTTTAAACCACCTTTGCCCTGTCGCTGGTAGTCTTGTAGCTGAACTCATGAATTCCTCATTGAGCTCGAGCTGTATGTCGTCGACCTTAGCCATGCACCCGTTGAAGTTGAGGATGAATTGTTGGGCAACCAAAAGGTTGAAACCCTCGAACCTCTGTATAAACACCAGCCAACCACTGTTTTCCAAATCTTGGCGAGCATTATCGAATAGCAACAGAGTTTGGCTACCATTTGGCTCTATATGCACCACATGTGCCATGGACAGAGGCACACAGTGAGTAGAGTGAATGGGAAGGGGTTTGGACAGGCTTACCCAAATACTAACATAGGTGACTTGGGATAGGGGGAAGGCATTATTGCCCGAATGTGCGAGAGTGGTGGAGCTAGCTCAGCCCATGCAAAACATTCATTTCCCAATGTACAACCAACGGCGCATATAACGATTCAAATCACCATTGCATATGTTAAAAACCATGCCATTCAAATAATCAATGAAATCTATGGTAAGTCGACCAAACATTTGCACAAGCAATAGTATTAGCATAGTTTTAAAACCAAAACAATGATTCGAAATCGACACCAACGGTTAGATCACATCAAACATGTATGAAATGATTTATACCAAGGGTATAAACACAACGTGAATGTGTTTTGATAAAACCAATGTGTCAAAGAAATCGATGAAAGACTATAGAACATCAAAACACCAATGTATCAAAAACTCGATCATAAGGATATCATCACAGTCTCGTAAAAACGAAGTCATATTAACAATTAAAGAATGCCAAATGAGTAAAGATCTTGGAGCCTTGCCAACTGTGCAACTATAATTAAATTGGAAACACAATGAACACATAGACAAGGGTGACTATAATAATCCAGTGACGATTTTAGTGTGACCTCGAAATCAAAGTTTTCACGCTTGCAGTCGTGAAAACGAGAACAAAGGCAGGTGTGCAAATTGAGTAAAATAATAGTATTGTTTTATTCCGAAGATTGCAATGAAGATCAAGGTTCGCAAAACACTGGTGTAGGCAGCTTATAAGGATAGTAGAAGTAGTTATCTCTGCCAAAAGAACAAATTCAGATTAAGACAACAAGAATAATTCCAACATAAATAACCAGAAAATTGTTTAAAGATCATCAATGATCAAATATTCCAGCAGTGTTTAAAGGATGAAAACTGATAACATTCTTAAGATAAGTGAGCCACGATATTAAAGATAAAATATCCAATACTGTTGACAGAGCCACTGTTGTCGGCAGACGTTCATAGCCTCAACAGGGTTGCCATTTAACCCACTCTAATATCCATATCCTGCCAAGAAGTTCCAGATCAAAATAAAGGACATTTAAAGGTCAAGAGGTTTCATATTTACGAATTTTCATATACCCGACATTGCTTTGCTGCCAGCGGGCCTGTTCAGTACCCCGACGAAGTTGTCTTGGCATCATGCATGCATTTACCCTCTACCAGCAGACCTGTTCAGCATCCCGGCTGGTTTACAAGCACTTCCCACAACTCTTTTAATGATTTATTTTGTTTTTTAATGATATATAGTTGAGCGGGGTGACGCTGAAAATTATGATATTTTAGCATATTTTTTACAGACCTCAACATAATTTTTAGAACTGTCCTTCATTAAGATCCAGAGATGGTTTATTTACAAAACCAACCTTCTAAGGCAGGGAGACATCTTTCTGAGTCATTTCCTTAAGGAACAGAGACAACGTAAGAATATAATAGATGATCGTGACAGGCTTTACTTATAGATCGAAATCAGTTAACTTCTTTCAAACAACAGTCTTTGCCAACACAGATGTAAATTTCAGAAGTATACAAATGATGTTTACACAATTTTTCAACAGTCATTTTAGTGAAAGAATTTTTTGTTTTCTTTGTCCGAATAGCTCAGCATGCAGGTATGTGTATTTCCAAAAACAAAAATTGATAAGCGCCAAGGAGAAATCAAAACCAAAACAACAAAGAAAAAGCCAACAAAAGAAAAAATATGTACATAGTATACAAAGAGTTGTCATCAAGCAAAATATATTTTCAGAGCTTGGCCATTCACCAGATAGGTGTCAGGCTGCCCCTCTAGATTCTGCAATCGAAAAGAGCTGGGACCCAACTTCTCAGCAATTAAAAATGGTCCAAGCCATAAGTTCTGAAATTTCATGTGTTCTCCCTTTCCCTCATGCGGTTTGTCCCATTTCAAGATGAGGTCACCTACTTCGAAGTTCCTATCAGAGGCAGAGTTAGAATCGAACCAACTTTTGACCACTAGTTGATGCTGATCTAACTTACGTTTAGCTTGGGCTCTTACCTCTTCTAGATTCATCAAAGCGTTAATTCATTTTTCCAAAGGGGGATAGTCTTCTTCTTGTATTTTCTGCGGTAACTGTAGTGAGGGAAGAATAATGTGTTGTGGAAGAATTGCTTCTCTACCATAAACGAGAAAAAAGGGGGAGTTACCTACAACATTTTTTGGTGTTACCCTATCAGCCCAAATCGTGTTTAACAGTGCATTGTGCCAGTTTTTGTGATTTTCATCCACCGTTCTCTTGATTATTTTAATTAGATTCTTATTTGTTGACTCTGCCAATCCATTGCCCTGGGGGTAATAGCTAGCAGAATACTTCAATTTGATTCATTTTTCTAAAGCGAACTCGCTCATCTCAAGAGACGAAAAATAATAAGCATTGTCGAATACTAAACAGTTAGGGATACCAAAACAAGTAATAATATTCGAATTTAAAAAAGCAATTACCTGACTGGCATTTACAGTTCTTAATGCAGCAGCTTCTGACCACCTGGTGAAGTAATCTGTGGCTGTCATGATAAACTTGTGCTGCTATGAGGAGGGTGGATTGATTGGGCCTATGATATCAAGGCCCCACTGTTGAAAAGGAGAGTCTACTGACACGAGCTGCAAAGGAAAGGCTGGTTTCTGTAACCGCTCGTATGATTTTTGACAAATAATACACTTAAGAAACAAGGCATGAGCGTCTCTAAAAAGTGTGGGCCAATAATAACCGGCTCTCAAAACTTTATGGGCAGTGGTTTCACCACCAAAATGACCACCAGCTTCTCCTGCATGCAACTCTAGTAAGACCTTTTCTGCTTCGTCTTTCTCAAGACAGCGCATGAGTACGCCATCAAAATTTTGATGAAACAAAATACCATTAACCAAATAAAAGGAGGCAGCCTTTAATCTCAACGCTCTTCTTTTAGTGGGATCCAGGTGATGGGGGGCTGACCCATGTTCAAGATAGAATTTTATATCGTCATACCAGGGACTGACAGAGTTTTGTGCACAAAAGATTGCATTTTGATTGTGCTGTCCTAGGTTTGACCTATCACTTTCTTCTTGTTGTCCTGCTATTGAATCAACAACTAACTTGCATAACCCTTGGACTCTCACTATCTAATCTAGGGTAATTTCTATGTCGTACTCCTGTAAGGAAGTAACCCAGTTAGCCCTCTTTTCTCCTAGTTCTTTCTGCACTAACAGGTTCCTGACGGCTGGGTAAGGGACAATAAATTTTGTCCTAGATTTCAAAAGATAAGACCGGAAGTCCTTGACTTCTTTGAAAACAATGTAGGCTTGTTGATCTACCATTGGGTAATTAAGTTCAGCGCCTTTGAAAGAAAATCTCATAAAGGCAATAGGTATTTCATTGTTTTCAGCGTTCTTTTGAGTTAGGATGGCAACGTAGGAGTGGTCAGAAGAAAAAGTGTAGAGCATAAAGTCTTGGGAAAAGTCGGGGCTCATGAGAGAAAGAGCATCTATTATGGCCTTTTTTATTGCATTAAAATCTTGGTTTTCTAAGGGTCCCCAATGATACTGTGCATCTTTCTTAATTAAATTATGTAAAGGTCTGACCATTTCAGAGAAGCTGGGGATGAATCTCCTCACGAAGTTTATCTAGCCTAAGAAAGACTACATAGAATTTTTGGATGTAGGAGGGGGAAGTTTCGAGATGACTTGAGTCCTTTCAAGATCGATAATCATCCCTTTGCTTGACACAATAAATCCTAAGAGTTTACCTTGTTCTACTGCAAAGATGGACTTTTTAAGATTCAAGGAAATGTCGTATTTACGACATCGCTATAGAACATCTCTTAAATGAGCTAGATGATTGGTTTTGTCTTTTGAAAATACAGTAACATCATCTAAGTAAAATGCGACAGACTGATTGATTAAGCCTAGAAAAGCGATGTCCATCGCTCTCTGGAAAGTGGCACCGACATTAATCAATCCAAAGGGCATTTTTCGATAAGCGTAGGTGCCCCATGGAGTGCGGAAGGTAGTTTTAAGCTGGTCTGGAGGAGACATCAGGACTTGGTTGTACCTTGAGAAACCATCCAATAAAGATAGCCTCTCAGAACCAGATACCTATTAAAGGATCTGTTCCATGGGTGGGACAGGGTAGTTGTCTTTATCTGACGCTCTATTAAGGTTTTGGAAATCGACGCATAGTCGGATTTCCCCACTTTTCTTCCGGATAGGGACAAGGTTAGAAACCCATTGAGTGTGCCTAGCTGGAAAAATTATCTTAGCATTCAGGAGTTTATTTAATTCTTTTTTGACGGTTGGTTCGAGCTTAGGGTGCATTTTTCTTAATTTTTGTTGAAAGGGCAAGGTTTGGGGTTTCATAGGAATGATGTGTTGTATGATGTTAGGGTTGAAAGTTTTAAGGTCATCATACGTCCATGAAAAAACATCTTTAAATTCTTTGAACAATTTAATAAATGCAACTTTTTCTTGTTCAGAACACCCAACCCCTAAATTAATGCACTGCGGATTGTCATAAGTTCCTAAGTTTACTTTTTCATATGATAATGAGGAACTATTGGTTTTACAGTTGACTGATTTTTTGAATTTATCTTGAAGATCATAAAACTTCTCCAATCTAACTACAGATTTAGGGATCGAATTTACCATGTCCGATGAAGATTCAAGAGTTCTCGAATTTGGTATTACCGTGAAATCGTGCAAATTGTCGTCGTGAGTGCATTTGTCTATCACCGTGCCTTGAAAAGTTTCTTCCATATGCAGGAAGCTAATAATCTGTTGATCGTCATCGAAGACTCTCTAGTTCATGATGTTGTCGGGAACAGATGGCCTGAACAACAATTCGACGGAGAATGCATCTGGGGACAGGCCTTCTGCAGGAAAGAGTTTATAAGCTACGTTAGCTAATAGATCAGCTTCAAAATTATTCAATCTAGGAATAGAATTTATATTGAAAGAAGAAAATTTATTCATTAAATTCCATACCTTAGATTGGTAGCTTTTAAGGTGCGGAGACAAACAGTGGATAGAATCTCTTACCTATCTAACTACGATTTCAGAATCGCGAAAGAAAATCAAGTTTTGAATGTTCATGTCTAAATCTTTTCCGAGACCCTGCAGTAAGGCCTCATATTCTGTTGTGTTATTAGTACATTCAAATTCTAGCCTACATGCAATCAGGGTTTTGTTACCTACTCGATCGATAATAACGCAGCCTGCACCAGTTCCTTCCTTGGACTTTGATCCGTCAAAATAAAGAGACCAAATTTGATTTTTATCGGGTGTATAAGACCGTTGTGTAGAAGTTGTTGGCTGCACATATGCCACAATCTCAGACTATTGTTCTGGATTGTTGACAGCTGAAGTCTCGACCATGAAATTGACAAAAAAGGTATCCATCCCTTGTATTTCGGGTGAATCAGTAGAAGGTGTAAATGGTTCATTTGGATCATTCAGATCTGTGACCATGAACTTAATATAGCGTTCACGAGTTACCTTGATTTTGTTGGGCTTGTCGTTCTCGAGAAGCCATAGGTGAGACCAATCTGTCACGAAATAGATGTGTAGCTGCTCCGACTAGTCCCTGCTTAAAAATAGACCATACACTTCTGGAATATCCAAAACAATAATATAAATGACTTGATGAACTTTGGGGTTAGACGATAATCTTATAAGCACATTCCTTAACTCGCCTACAACTTTAACACTGGTTCGATCAAGTTGGATGATTTTTAAATTGGATGGTGCAACTTCAGCGTTAATCTTCTAACATACATACCATGGCATCACATTGGATGACGCTCCTGAGTCTACCATACAATTGTGCATGTTTTTATTAAAGATTTCGAAAGTTAACAAAAATGGAGGAACATTTCTGTGAGTGCTAAGGGTGGTAGCTTGTGGTTTTTTACTCGCATCTTCTAAATCTACTTTATCTACATTATTTACATTATTTACAAGAAGGATTCCTTTTTCTTGAGGATCAGTATTATTTTTAGCGGAAGTCTTCTGAGGAACTTTGTTCTGAACAACCTTGTCATTGCTTGAATTACCATTTTTTCCATTCTCTGCGATATTCTGTAACATTTTTTGTAGCAGAAATGGAAATTTCAATAACTCATAAACATATATGTTAGCCCTTAACTTTTTAATATATTCAACTAAATCATAATCTAAGTTGGGGTTCACATGACTCTATTTAGTCTCAGCTGGTTTAGATTGCTTTGGAGGCAAATTCATAGTGTTTTCGGAAGAAGGCTTGTTTGTTGTCTTACTCCTAGTATTGTAGGGATGGACTGTCTCAAAGTTAGCTTGAAAGATGCTATCCGAGAAGTGTCCAAAAATGTTTGGAGAAGGATCTTCTTCTTGAAATATCTCTTGTTCAACAACCTCCTTAGGAATCTCAGGAGGCATCAAGTTATCCTAGACTTCTAGAATTGTTTGAAGGGGGAATTGCAGACTTTCTAGATTAAGGCCCTCAGTATTCGGATTAGGTCGATTGGTGGGAAAAGGCTTCCTGAACGGAGGTTTGTAAGGTCCTTTGCTCAAAGAAGCTTCTTCGGTCGTCCTTTTCAGATCTATAGCTTGATTTGACAGTTTTTGAACGACTTTAGTTAAGTTTTCTAAATCAGAGCTTTCAGGTTGTGCTTTACTTTGAGGAGGTCTAGGGAGGATTTCGATCTTGTTTTTGGAAGAAGAACTGGCCTTTGTTTCATTGCTAGTAGTGTCTTTTAGACTAAGTATGTCTTTTTCGATCTGGCTGGCCTCTTCGAAGGCCTCTAAAAACGTGGTTTTCTTAGATCGTTTAACCCAAATAGCTATACTTTGATGCAAGGCTTTAGTATAGTATGCTATAATAATATTCTCGACAGGCATGGAATCCGTAGGGATTCGGTTATTAAGTGTTAAGAATCTTTTATTAAAGTCTTTAATTTTCTCTTTTGGGTTCATTCTTAAGCTAGAAATCTCCATAACTAGTACTTTCGGTGACTTATCGTCTCCGAACTTTTCCAAAAAACATGACTCAAACTTTTCCCAAGACACAATGGTATGGGGATGTTGGGCAAAGTACCAAGTAGATGCATTGCCCTCGAAAGTATAGGGGAACAACCTACGGACTACATATTCATGATCGACATTATGGAGTCTAATGGCTAACATAAAAATTTTAATGTGATCTTCTGCGATCTGTTTAAAGTCAGGGTCAAACTTGGGAAGCCACTTCTCTGGATGTTTGGGTAAGGGATGTTGATCTCCAAATATGACTACCGCATCCTGGTCGAGCCAAGGTTTAGTAGGATTATTCTGGTTGGCCATTGGTGTAGTCAGTGTGGAAGGCTGTGAAGGGGAACTGCCTTCGTCAGAGGAGTCTTCTCCAGAAGAAGAAGGAGATCATGGAGGTGGTGAGGGAGGTATTCCATATCCTCCTGCAGCAGGAGTGAGGATTGGATCTGTAAGGTTCACAGTGAGGTTAGTGCCTCTGAGTTGTTCTATGATATCATATAAATCTAAAGGTTGGTCCAAATGTTGATTCGGTTGCCTCAAACGGGCTAAGGCACTATGTGTTCTTATGAGAGATTGGCGGACAATCTCTTGTATGTCACCACCTATAGGATTTGGGGTTGTTGGTTCGACTGTGATCTGTGGATCGTCGTTTGATGCGGTTTCTGTTTGAGGGGGGATGTTGTCGTTCAAATGACTTCTTGTCACTATAGGTGAGTGATTAGGTGGTGGAGGAGTCTTACGACCCCTCGTGCCATTAATAAATTCAAGGCCCTCCCTCTAGCGCCATTTGTTGACGGGCGAATTTGAATGCTCGCCAACTGGAAGAGTGGATCTGGTCCGGGGTTGTCTAAATAACCCAATCCGTTTGGGATGAACCACCCTGATGGGTTTAGCGGCTCCGTTAGCCGATCTAAGTCCTAGGAAAACGAATGAAAACTACACTAAGGAACTAATCTAAATGAAAACAATAATTAAAACAAACTAATAAACAAATCTAAACTACATATATACAATCTATTACCTAAATCATACAACTATAATTCTATAAAATTAAATGTTCAATCATCAACATAATTAGATATAACTACAAATGTACTATATTTACAGATTACAGATTTAGATGAAAACCTGCAAAAATCATTTGTAAACTGTCCTAAGACAGCAAAACTATTGTTTCTTTTTTAATTTTATAATTTTATGAGAAAGAAATTAAATAAAACTATCTAAGGTAAGCAACTAAAATAATAACTTATGAATATGAACTATATATATATCTATCTAAACTACTTAAATAACACAAATAAACTAACTATTAAACAACAAATAGCAAACTGACCTGCAGTAATGCTTCAGGTTTGTCATGTATGCAATAGTTGATTTAGTTGTTCGGTGGGAGGAAACCTGCACCAGATTCTCCATGAGATTCTCGTAAACAAGAAGCAGTTGTGCTCTTCAAATATAAATGGCAGTACAAACAAGACATAAAAAATTACAGCAATCTTATAATTAACAAATTATCGCAATCAGATAAATCCTTGTGCAAAATTTGTGCAAAACAATTCAATTAACGAAAAAGATAAACTTGTATTCATTAAATTGAAATAGAGTAATCGTTTTATTTTTTAAATAAGATAGATCAGATATGGACAACATATAAACCAAATCACATCAACCTACAACGAATTACGATAGCTAAAGTAGTCAATAATTAATTGCAAACTGATATGGAGAAAACTTGAAACAAAAGTTTGATATATTGAAAGCGAAAGCTGTTATAAGACATCAACTTTCATCCTAGTCTGTATTATTATAAATCCATAGTCTGGTTCTTCCAACAGTGATGATGATGGGTCATTACAAAAAATAACAAGTATTTAAAGACCTCCCGCAGGGTGAAACATCCCTCTGGGAATTATCAAAGCAGTTTTACAAAAAATATGGGGATAATATCCCCAGTCTCTATTTTAGCCTATGACTAACAACTCAAAACTATATCTAAACTGCTACAACATGTCCAATTTGTCAATGAAATTCGTAGGTACCTGTAAGTAGACAAAAATACAAAAGCTTAGATAATGTTTTATTGATAAAATTAACAAAATCTAATTTTTAAGACTAGCTACAGAATCTTGTGATTCTGTAGCTGGTCTAATTTGAGCACAGAATTGTTTTAAAATCAATCCAAAACTTAACAGAATTATATTCGATTCATTAAACCAAATCTTTAATTACTAATTCCAAACAGATTGAATCATTCATATTACAACAAATCAAACTTGTATGCAAATTGAAACAAATGAAATCGTGGTTTCCTAACTGAACGGTGACAGGAATATATGCAAAATGTCAAACGTTTGTTAATTCCAATTGGGAGCAGACAGATGGTTGGGGGACCAATGAAATCATCTTATTGAACCAATTCCAAAATAGACTATAATCGATTTAGCCAAGTCTTTGATACGAATTCAATAGAGACATAATGCCAATGTGAGCTTGACATAATCGATTTTCAAAATCAAAACTAACAGAGCAGGATCAAATCTATCTTCGATACCAATCCAATTCATACAAGTAATTATGCTAACTTAAGGCACACAACAATCATTTGCAAATCAAATCAAACATGAACGAATCGAAACAGTTTGGGGCTGACACATTCGTTATTCAAAATCGTATCAATCGCCACAAGATTTTAGCAAACCAATCTTTTAATATTGATGCATTGCATACATGAAAGACCATGCTAATTCAAGCATACGAAATCATTTCAAAATCGAACCATAAGAAATCAATTGAACTATATTATAGCTGACATAATCGATATGCTAAATCGTATCAGTCAACACACAACTACACGATTTTAGCAAAAAATTCCTTGTACAGATCGAATGCAATCAAAATCCAAACAAGAATATTTATTAAAATGAAATAGACTTGTTTCAAAGAAAACCAAACAGAATCACAAACAATTCAATCGCTTATACTAATCTGAGCACAACAAAATTGCATAACCAAATCATAGCTATATTTGAGTTTAGCAAAATGAATCTACTGTACAAGATCCACAACAAAATCGTTTTTGATTATCAAACTATAACAGAATCATTTCGAATGTATTAAAACTAATAGAACTAATTGAAAGCAAATCCAATTGGTTAAATTAATTCAATTAAACTCGCAAAGCAAAATTGATGTCCAAACACATACCTGGGCAACTCGATCATGATAGTTTTGAATTGACAAAAGTCGTTGCTACTTTGACATTCCTGAAGACAATCGAACCGGTGGTTTTTTATTTCTTCTCATTGGCTTGTAGCCTGTCGTTCTCCTTCGCCAGCACTATCACCCATTCCTCTAATGATTCGATCTTTGATTGCAACAGGGGAACGTCGGTGTAATAACGCTCTAGCCAAGCATTACATTGGATACATGATGGTTGCTCGGGCTTTGATATCACAGGCGAGGGTTTGTTCAAGTTATCAGTGGTTTCCTTGTGCAGCTTGATTCCAGGGTAATTAGGATCGTTTTTGAGGAACAGAGGTAAGTTAGAGACGAATTCATAAGGCTCCTTAGAGAATATGCCATGAGAATAGGGGTACTCTTCAGCTAGGAAACGCTCAATATCGGGGTCCGAGTCCTCTCTCAGGACGATAGGTTTCTGATCAACATTTTGCTTGGGTTTGTTCCTGGCACATCAAAGTTTTCACGCTTTTAATAATCCAGTGACGATTTTAATGTGACTTCGAAATCAAAGTTTTCACGCTTGCAGTCGTGAAAACGAGAACAAAGGCAGGTGTGAAAATTGCATAAAATAATAGTATTGTTTTATTTCGAAGATTGCGATGAAGATCAAGGTTCGCAAAACACTGGTGTAGGCATCTTATAAGGACAGTATAAAAAAGTGAACAGGCTGCCAACATGACCATATCTCATCCTGAAGGCAGTTTTGTGGATATCTTCACCCTTGATTCAGACTTGATGGTATCCAGACCTCAAATCAATCTTTGAGAAGATGGAAGCACCTCCCAATTGATCGAACAGGTCATCGATCTTGGGTAAAGGGTACTTTTTCTTTATGGTTACCTTGTTTAGTTGTCTATAATCTATGCATAGTTGGAGGGTACCATATTTCTTCTTTACAAACAGAACTGGTGCTCCCCATCGAGACACACTGGGCCGGATATAGCCTTTGTCCATCATTTCTTTTAGTTGTAATTTAAGCTCAACTGGCTTGGGTGTTCTCATCCTATAGGGTGTCCTAGACATTGGCACCGCTCCTGGTGCAAGTTCTATCGAGAAGTCAATGTCCCTTCTTGGAGGTAAACCCGGTACCTCTTCCGGAAATACATCTCTATATTTTGTTAGTGTCGGGTGGTCTTCGAGGCTTGGTTTGTCATCTTCAACTGATTCCAACACTTGTATCGCATAAAGTAGACATCCCTTTCTGTAATACTTTCTCATTTGAAGGGTTGATATTCGTCTAACCGAGATAGGTTTTTGGATCCCTCGAAGGGTTATCCTTCTTCCTTATTCACCTACACATTCTAAAGTTTTATGGTAACATTCCAGTCTGGATTTATATGTGGCTAGCCAGTCCATTCCAATCAACAGGTCATATGATCCTAGGGGTAGTATGTCTAGGGTTGCTTGGGTGGGGAATTCACCCATAGTGAATTGGCAAGATGGTATGACCTCCGCTACCTTTCTTTTGGTTCTAGTGGCTAACTGTACCAACCATGGCTTGGCATGCTTATGTGGTTGTAATTTACACTTATCAGCAACCTTAGGAGCTATATAACTCAAATTTGAACCAGGGTCAATCAGAATAGACACTAGATCGTTGGTGATCATACCTTCCATCTACACCACTGAATCTTGGTGGTCAGCTTGTTTATTATCCAAGGCTGCATAAATTTGTGGTACACTCCTGGCCATGTCATTGACAGTGGTAGCTTCTTGAATGTTGTAAATTCTCCTACTATTCTGTTGTCGGTGCGAGAAGTCCCTCAGTAGATGTTCTTCTCCACAACCCCAACATTTCAAGGGTTCTCTCTTTGGGTTATCAATATTTCCTAGGGTAGATACAGAAGGTTTATTTCTTCTCTGGGAGGGGAAATTTTTCCAGTGTACACTTTGGGTTGGGAATCTCATCCTTGAGTCCTTCTTATAGTTTTTAAATCTTGGGGATTTAAACCCCTTTTTCTGGAATCATGAACTATTCTTCTGCTTCCAGTTTTTGCGAGGTTCTGTCTGATGCCCTAGTTGTTCATAACAATTTATTGCCTTTCGGATAGTATCTTCTAGAGTCTTTAGCTCGTCAAACTCAATCTTGTTATGATAGTTCTTAGGTAGTCCACTGATGAATCGTTGCACCTTTGCCTTCTCTTCTTTTATATAGGGTACATACCTCAACAATTCAAGGAATCTGCTGACATATTCCTCTATGGTACGTTGCCCCAGTTTGGGTTCATAGAATTCTTTAGTCTTTTTGTCGAAATACTTTTCCGACAGATACTTCTTTCTGAAGTATCTCTCAAAACGTTCCCAAGATATGTTCTCTTCATGAATCCATTTTACATTCTTAAGGTCTTCCCACCAAATGGAAGCCTTTCCATTCAAGTTGAAAGTGGCTACTCGGGCCTTCATGTTTTCTGAGAAGTCATGGACTCTAAAATACTTCTTTAGTCCAAGCAGCCAGGCCTCCGCTTCCTCCCCCTTATTTATTTCATCGTCGAAAGAGGGTGGTTTGGCCTTCTTGAATTCTTCGAGATTGTGAATTTTGGAATGCTTTCGCTTCTTCCGTTTTCTTCTGGAATAAGAACTAGTTCTGCTACTAGAAGATCCCTCTGAGTTGCTGGTTTCCTTTCTAGAGGAATCGTCCAATGCTTGTCCCTTATTTCTGGGGTGGACCTTTATCGAGGTTCTCTTCCCAGTGTGGCCACTTAAAAGACCATGTTTCTGTATCTCAGGTGGACTTTGAATTTTCTTTGTCTCTCGTCGGTCAACGTGACTGGTGTCAGGTTCATGCTGCAATTGTCTTTGTATGTCAGATAAACTCTGCAGCAAGACTGCATTAATTTCGGTCTGCTTCTCTTTCTCTTTTATCAACCTCTCGTTGTCGGCCTTGTAGATTTGTAGTTTGACCATGAGGCTTCTCACAGTCTCATCTAGATCGGGAGGGGTCTCTACTTCTCTCCTTTCATCAAACTCTTCATCTCTGTTGTCGGGGCCATCCCCCACTTTGTGGTGCATCACCGTTCTATGCATTTGCAGTTTCCTGCGGTTGATTGTCCACTTGTTCTGGAAGAAAAACACTTATTGTTAGTCAACATTATATTCATTCACAATCAATGCATAATTTATATTTTCTAAATGCATACACACAATAGGAATTTTCATTCTTAACTTTGGATTTTTCTAAAGGGGGTTAAGATAGAGGGTTACTCCTTTTAAGAGTACTTCAAATGGAGTTTCTGCGCAACTCGTTCAATTGCCCAAGTAGGCCAAGTGTTTTAACCATGCTATGATACCAATTTGTCACACACCCACTGCAATCCACTTAGATTTTTCGTCTTTTCTTCGAGGAACGGAATCCTCGAGACTTCTATGGGGCCTAGTGCAGACCCTCTCTTTCCTTATCCTCCTCCAAATGACCACAAGCTGGCCTTAGTGCAAGCACCTTTCGCAACTCGCGAGTCGGGAATCAAGACTCTCGACTCCCCTTTCTCCAAACACCAATACCCAAGATGCTATATGGGTATGGCTCCCTCCTCACTAGCGCCTGCTACATGTAACCATAGGCTAGGCTAAACACTAGCACCACTCGAAACCTCGCCAATTGAGGTGTTGAGCTCTCGTGCTCCTCCTTCGTGAATCCCCGAGATGCGAGAGGTCAATGTTGCGTGGACTCTGCCAAAATGACATGCACAGGCCATTTGTCAACCTCTCTATACTCTGCTCACGATCTATGTCGCCATCGTCCATTGCACGAGACCTTGGCTCTCGACATTTCGTAGCCTTAGCGATCAAGGTGCAGCTTCTTCATCCTGCAAAACCCCGAGCCATGATAACTCAACAGTGGGTTGATTCTTTCCCAGTGTGACACATGTCCACCACTAGTTACCCACTTCCTAGGCTAAACACTAGTGCTACTCGCATCTCGCGACTTCACGAGTTGGATCATTGAGCCCTCATGCTCCTCCTTCGCGAGTTCCCGAGATAGGATAAGTCAACAATGGGTTGACTCCTTCCCAAGTGACAAGTGTCAATCACCTGTCACTTGTTCCCACCTTTCTCTGGGCACTTGTTTTTATGCCTCCTCTCAACCATGTGGTCCCCACTTATGGATGGGTCACATGTTTGCACAAACCCTCGGCGCTCGGCACTTCGTGACTTCTACAATAAAAAAAACTCTCTCAAGTTCCAAACCCCTGATAGGAAATAACCACGAAGGTTCTGATCCAACAGTTGTCCTGTGTCTTGGATCCAATGGTCACGATCACGTCACGATCTTACGAATCATGAGTTCACGCAGCCCTAACCTTGACCACTCCAAGTCATGAGTTAGTGAAATGATACTCTCCTTCCTATACAAGGGCTAAGATCGACGGTCAATAGGGCTCTGTCGGATCCTTGGATCTACGGTCTGGGATCCCATCACTACATGTGAAGACTGAAAGGGATGAGGTGTTAACGCCTACGCTCCTTCTCTAGATCCATCAGTCTTGACAGGTCTAGGGTATTCCCGAAAGTATTCTGACCATTCTTCTACCAAATGATAGGGTATTCTCTCTTTCTATAATTGGGCTCGCTATCCCTTCTGAGCTTGAATCATGAAATTACACTTCTCAGGGCTTCAAACTCCCATGACTCCGAGATCTTAGAGAGTTATCCTTCCTTGCATAAGGTTTCCAGACTCGGATCGCATGAACCTTCAGACGGTTCTTGGGAAATCATCCCAAATATTAGTTGACTCTCTGGGTAAAGGTTTGGCACAGTTCCAAGGTTTATGGAGTAATCCCTGAGGAAGAGTGTTGTTGATGAGCCTTCCCAGAATATTACAAGAGTTAAGCAAACAAGATGATTCTCAGTGGAGAAAATTCATCCCTCAACCTTAATCCTTTGTATAGAAACTAACTATGGAATGTAATCATACACAGGCATCCATTATTTCCAGTCTAACACACCAGGCAATCATTCTACACAAAAATTCTTATGCGCATATAAACATAAGCATGTATTCATGATATTTAGTTTGAAATACAAGGTATAAAACACTTATCAGATCTACCAGGCGTGATGAAACTGCTGAGAGGGGTTCTCGTTTCCACCCAACCGTAGGCTCAGTGAATCCAAATGGATTTACCACTAGCCACCCCCGAGCTAGACCACGATGCTTTGAGGTTCAGTCTCATACTTTCAACTCAACAGAAATCAAGGACAAAGGTTACTCTCCTTCTCCTAATGTAGGAAAATAATCCAAGACGAAGGTTACTCTCCTTCTCCTAGTATTCAAAACTCCCTATGTTTCTAGGGTTTCTCCAAACTCTTTCGTGATCCCCATCGCGTGCAATACTCTCTCTCCTACCACATTTCCTCTCTTGCCAATTTCTCTCTGCAAGGTTGCGTGTGGCACGAATTCCGTCATCCGTGGTCAGTTCTAAGGGATGTTACGGATGGGTGGTTCACCCCCATCACCTCATTAACTCTTGAGGAGCCTCCCCACCTACCAATCTGACAAGAAATCCATTCCAGGATCAGAGATCTTCTTTGGTTTGTGAGAAATTATAAACCAGTACAGTACTGGCTCGGTGGAAGTTAACGCAACCATTCCAGGTCCCTTCCACCACCTCTCACTAGCCATCGTGGTCTCTTTTAGCACATCCCTCTCCCAGCAGTCATGCAACACATATTCATAACATAATTTACATTCATCGACATTTTATACAAAGGTCCATCAAGTCAAACATTCACATCTTTGAGTTTGCCATAGTTCTTGGCCAATATAGTTATTTTTACAAACTTGGGGAAATAGGGTGTTACACAGTGTAATTTACCTCAGTAGGTGAAAGATTCTTGCTGACAAAGTATATAGCATATGGAATATGGCCTTCCCTTTGTCCTAAAATATCCCGTAAATTTTTATATGAGGCATCCGTGTAGATGTGAAAAGGAAGAGACTAGTTTGGTCTTCTCAAAACAGGGGCACTTGAAAGCTTTGTTTTTAAAATTTCAAAATAAATTTGACATTGTTCATTCCAACAAAATTCAGCCTCTTTTGCTAATAGTTTGAATAGTGGGGCAGCTAGGTTTGTAAAATTATGAATGAACCTCCTATAGTAACCATCATGCCCTAAAAAGCTTCTGACTTCTTTCTATGAGCTAGGGATTTTGATTTGAGAAATGATGTCAATCTTGGCAGGGTCTACCCTTATTCCAGTACCAGAGATGTGATGACCTAAAACAATTCCTTCAGTGAACATCATTCTAGATTTTTCATGACTGAGGGAAAGGTTGGTTTATTTACACCTAATCAATACTTTCTCCAAATTGTCCAATGCCTGCTAGAAATCATCCCCATATACAGTGAATTCATCCATGTAGACTTCTACACTATCATGGGTTGAATCAGATAAAATGGCCAAGAAAACCCTTTGAAAGGTAGCAGGGGCATTACACAAACCAAAAGGAAGAACCCTATAGGCATAGGTACCCCATGGGCATGTAAATGTGGTTTTGTCTTGATCTTCTGGTGAAATTTGGATCTGATTGTAACCACTAAACCCATCCAAGAAAGAAAAATACCTCTTCCCAAACAAAGTTTCCAAGACTTGGTCTATGGAAGGCAAAGGAAAGTAATCCCTGTAGGTATCCTTTTTCAATTCTCGAAATTCAACACAAATCTTCCATTTACCATTTTTCTTAGGAACAGTAACTAATGGGGATACCCACTTGCTATCTGATATAGGGTAAATGAAATTGGCATGCAGGAGTTTATGGAGTTCTTCTTTCACTATGTATTTTAAGGCTAGATTCATTCTTCTTTGGGCTTTCTTAACAGGTATGATTTGGTCATAGTGTAAATATGATGCATACAAGTGTCTGGGTAGATCCCTTTCATGTCAGATTAATCCCATGAAAAAGCACCAGATTTCCCTTGAATCATTTAAATCAATTTTTGTTGTTGATTTGTTTCTAAACTAGCATTGATATACAAAGATTTTCCAAGGCTGATTTCAACAGCCTGGACAAATAATTATTTCCCTTCATCTACTTGTGAAATGATGGCTACTATAGAGGTGGAGGGTTGCCATATTTCCTGGAATTTGGAGTTGAAGATATGTGTGTATTCAGAAAAAGATTGAAGGTATTCAATGCATTTTGTATCAGCCAAAAATAGGCTTAAGATTTGTTCTATATTTTTCTCTTGAAATCCTTTTACTTGTTCGAGTGTTAACAAGGGTTGAGTACAGTCCTCCTCCCCATAGGGATTCTACAACCAGAGAGGAACTTCAGTGGCTGGTTGGTTCGAAGGAAAGAGAATGCATTTTTTACTTTGGGTGACATTGGAAATTGTCATCTCCCCAGACCGACAACTAATAAATGCATCATCACTGGCCAACCAAGGTCAGCCAAGAACTACTATATTTCCTAGATTGGAGGATTTGGGATGAATCACTAAGAAATCTATGTAGTATTCCCAAGAGGCCAAAGTAACTGCTATATCATCTAGAATCCATGTTGGGTTGATGACTCATTTGTCTGCTAATTCCAACAAATTCTATGTTGGTCTTAACTGATTTAGTTGTAGCGTTTTCATGGTGTCAACCGACATAACATTTATTTCCGCTTCTATATCAATAAGTTTGTTTGGTAAAGAAACACTATTAATCTTTATGGTCACCACTGTATTTCTTGGATCATTGTATTTGGATGGAATTTCTGATATAAATTCTGATAATTGTCCAACCACCTGTATAACAGAAGGCTCCTTCCTCTTCCTCCCTGGATTTTTAATGGAAATATCCCTTACAATCTTAGCATAGCTATTTATTTCCTTGATGGCCTGAAGTAGGGGGATATTCACAGATAAGTTTCTAAGTTTCATCTCTATATTATTCCCTAGAGGTACCTTGATGCAGGAGCATCTCCTAATACAAGCGAGCCATCACAAAAGACGAAGGATAGTTGGGCACATGCCAGCGCTAATTTTTTAAAATTTTCCCTTGAAGCTGATGCGATGAACATAAATGAGATCATTTAATTTGGTGCCTTGGTAAAAATGTAATCATACCTCGAGCCATACTCTCTCGTCTGAGATAGACAGAGGCATTTATAGTAGTAGATGCAGGTAGATAGAATTGAATTCTTAGATTAGACAGTTTTAGAACGCAGGAGGGAAAATGGATATAGACACCCTCATTTCACATTGTAACATAAGACAACATAATTTAGAGTAGGAAGAGCATAGGAGAATAGCAGAGGGTTGTAGAAGACATCCATGTACAGACCTGGACTTAATAGAAGGAATTGATTCAGACTCATGGTTTTGTGTTCTCTCTATGTATGTGTGTTGAATGCCATGCTCATGAGTATTTACTTCCTGTTATGCATTTGTTATTATGTTGTGTGTCTGATCTCATGTGTTGAGATTGAAATCTGAAAAGAAGAGTGAATGAGTTTCAATTGTTTCTCTACTTGAGCAAGGATTCCTGCAAGGAGTGAAGTTGAAGTCATCCGCAAGGAGTGCGTTGACAGAAGGCTCAGAGAGTTAACTCTTGTTCTCATACACCCAGGAGTGAGATTGGGTTATACGAGCGTGCAAGGAGTGCAAAGGCTAAGGGAGGAAGTCTTAGTCATGGATATGAGTAGAAGCTTTTGGAGGACTATTGCTACGGGCATGTGCAGCGTCAAAGGAAGCTCGAGTAGTTGAAATGTTCGCAGGTTTGCTGGAAGGAGGGCCTGCAAAGAACCTCGTTGAGGTTGAAGTAATCTAGTAAAACTCAGGAAGGGTAGGCCTCTGAGTCGTTGAAGATCAGCGTAGATAAGGGTGACTTGAGGTTGCAAGAAGCGTCGCAGGTTGGAGAAGCGTCGAAGGAGTCTCGTGGAGAGACACTTTTTTCATTTTGGGGATTACACAAGGAAGAACGGACGGTCGAAATCCTCTGTGGAGATTCCACGAAGTTCTGAGGATCGTTAGATCTTACAAAGGTGCAAGAAGATTATGGCGAGAGGGTTTGAAGGCTTTGAAGCTCAGGAGGGACAGAGACGTCGATTTCGAGTCACAGGAGCCGTCAGATCTACACATTGTATCATGTATCAGGGACTCACGAGTTGAAGCCCCAAAAGTAGTGCAACAAGAACAGCGATATCGCGAGACATGATATCCCTACAAGATCAGAACCATTCGTTGTGGAGGACGCGTGTAAGGAGATTTTCCCATCTCGGAGACTCGGACATTGGAGGACAGAAAGGGAAGTTCTTCAGTTTCGCGAGTGGCAAAGTGGCGAGAAGGCTAGGAGTCATCCATCTGATAAGGACATGTAGTAGAGATCGAGAGATCTCGCGAACTCGGGAGTTCGCAGGGTGAGAGCCAAATATTGGGTACTCTAAGTCACGAGGATGCGAGAAGCGAGAAGGTGAATAGCGTTGGATCCGGATCATAGGAGAACCGTCGGATCTACACGTGTCATCGTGTATCGGGGTCTCACGAGAAAAGACTCGAGGATTTGGCCACGGGGATCGCGAGATTGCGATAAGCGATATCCCGACAACTGGAGGATAGTGTGGGCCATAGCGAAGTCGGCGAGTGGAGTACAGGTGGCACCAAGTCATCAGGATCTCACCGCGAGAAGTCCCGAAGTATTGGCATTAGAATTGCGAGTCGTGAAGCACCGAGAGACAAGGTTCGTGTGGACGCATGGCAGAGCATAACGTGGGACCCGTGGGGTCGAAGGGTGGACATGCGTTGCCTGGTGACAGGTGTCAACACTCCGTTGAATTCTCACATCTCGGGGATTCGAAGAATAGGAGGGTGAAAGTTCGACAGTTCAACCTGCGAGGTTGCGAGTAGCGAAATCCATCAAGGGAGGAGTCATCCCAGCATTGACCTATCGTGTCTCAAAATATCGCAACGGGAGGCACAAGAGTTCGACTCACACACTCACGAAGGTGCAAGTTGCGAGAGGCACTGACAATTAAGCCTAGCCTACGATTACATGTGGTGAGGGCGCTAATAAAGAAAGGGGCCATACCCGTATCGTCAGATCGGGTATCACGAGATTAGAAGGGAAGAGTTGGAGGCTTTGACTCATGAACTTGTGAGATCGTGAGATTTATCTGATCTCCCGGTGGTAAAGGGGAGACCTCGGGGAAATATTGTTGTGGGTGCAGATTTCCCGATAGGGAAATAGAAGAACCTTGGAGTTCTTCGGGCCGAGAAGAAGAAGATCCTGTGAGCGGACGTGCCCGTGAGGGTGCGCCTGCGTCAAGTGGTATTAGAGATTAGAAAATATTCTTTTCTTTCTATAGCAGAGGACAAGGAGAGTTCACCATGCTACCAAGGAGAAGAGGTATAGAATCACCCGGTCCAGAGGAGGAAAGGGAAATGTCCAGAGAAAGAGGTAGGCCAGTACAGAATCCAGACATGGAGAGAGAAATACGAAATCTTCGTGCCAGAATGGAGGACATGGAGACATCGCAAAGGCGCAAAGCTGATGCAGGAGATATCAGTGAATCAGAAGATGAAGATGATACTAGACACGGAGGAGAAGAAATCCCAGCAGAAGTTGCAGCGAGTGAACACTTACTTAAAGTTGTTGCAAGAATGACTACAAAGGTAAAGATGGACATTCCATTTTATGAGGGAAATCTGGATGCGGAAGAGCTGCTAGATTGGATTAGAGCTCTAGACACTTACTTTGATTATGAAGATATCGAAGAGGATAAGAAGGTCAGACATGTCGTCATGAGATTAAAAGGACATGCAACCTTGTGGTGGGATGAACTACAAGCTGATAGGCGTTGCCAAGGCAAGCAGAAAATTATGAGTTGGGATAGGATGATTGCAAAGATGAAGGAAAAATTCATTCCCAGGGATTATCAAATTTCTCTGTTCAGGAGGATGCAGAACCTGAGACAGAAACTGATGACAGTGAAGGAGTATACTGAGGAATTTTACAGGTTGGATATCAGGGAAGGTCATCGCGAAAGCAATGACAAAAAGGTGGCCAGGTATATGAATGGCCTGAGGTATGAAATTCAGGATGAAATCAATATGGCAACCATCCAAACGGTGGAGGATGCCTATCAAATGGCTTTGAAAGCTAAAGAGAAGCTGAGCCGTAAGCAAGGTCAGCGATGCAGAGGCAGGAATCAGCCCAAATGAAAATCAGTTGCCCAAGATAAATACCAGAAGCCCAAGGATGACTGGAAGAAACCTCAGACTTAGACAGAGAGAGGTGGAAGTTCATAGCAAGGGCGATATGCTGAACAAAGAGAACAACATACTGAGCAAAGAGGAGGATATGCTGATAATAATAGGTTTCCTCGTACCAGAGGTAGAGGAAGAGGAAGAGGTGGAGTAATC
This sequence comes from Picea mariana, assembly GCA_032191745.1. Taxonomy (NCBI): domain Eukaryota; kingdom Viridiplantae; phylum Streptophyta; class Pinopsida; order Pinales; family Pinaceae; genus Picea; species Picea mariana. The sequence continues at coordinate 24,856 of JASDQU010740006.1, forward strand.
ACATGCTTCACATGTGGAAAAAATGGGCACAAGTCATTCGAGTGTCCAGAGAAAAAGAAAGAAACTGGAGAGACTCAAATCACCAAGGCATAGAGGTGAGATGTTGAGGCAGAGT
>JASDQU010740006.1:25070-40926 GCA_032191745.1 Picea mariana
GAACCGATAGCAAGAACTCCTTATCAGATATCGACCCCGGAGTTGCAAGATTTAAAAATGCAACTGAAGGAGTTGCTGGACCTGGGACCGATACGTCTTAGTGTGTCACCGTGGGGTGCACCGGTTATTTTCATTCGAAAGAAGGATGGATCTTGGAGGCTTTGCATTGACTACCGTCAACTGAACAAGGCTACGATCAAGAATCAGTATCCCTTACCAAGAATTGATGATCTGTTTGATCAAATGAAGAGTGTGACGGTGTTCTCCAAGATCGATTTGCGATCAGGGTATCACCAATTACGGATCAAGGAGGATGACGTCCCTAAGACTGCTTTTAAGACAAGATTTGGACATTACGAGTTTACTGTTTTACCGTTTGGATTGACAAACTCCCTAGGGGTATTCATGATTTTGATGAACGGGGTGTTCCGTGAGTACCTGGACAAGTTCATCCAAGTATTCATTGACGATATTTTGATCTACTCTCGGACGACGGAGGAGCATGACGAGCACTTGCGCTTGGTACTACAATGTTTGCGAGAGCACAATTTGTATGGGAAGTTGTCCAAATGCTCTTTTTATCAATCGAAGATTCACTACTTAGGGCATGTCATCTCCGGTGAAGGTATCGCCGTAGATCTAGACAAGGTTGAGGCTATTATGGAATGGCCTGCGCTGACAAATGTCACAGAAGTGCGTAGCTTTATGGGTTTAGCAGGATACTATTGATGGTTTGTCGAGGTATTTTCGAAGATAGCAAGTCCGATCACGAAATTGCAGAAGAAAAACGAGAAGTTTGTTTGGACAGAGAAATGCGTGGAAGCATTTCGGAGGCTTAAAGATTTGTTGACGACAGCGCCGATACTAAAAGTCCCTGACATGGACGCAGACTTCTTGGTATGCACTAACGCATCCAAGGAAGGTTTAGGCGGAGTCTTGATGCAAGATGGACGAGTGATTGCTTACATTTCGAGAAAACTTAGAAGGCACGAGGAGAATTACGTGATGCANTAGCCATCGTTTATGCCTTGAAGGTTTGGAGACACTACCTTGTTGGACGAAAATTTGAATTAAAGACTGATCATTGTGGACTACAACACATCTTCACGCAAAGAAACCTGAACACACGACAACGACATTGGTCGGAATTGCTTAGCGAGTACAACTTCGAGATTACTTACATAAAGGGAACAATGAACCGAGTGGTGGATGCTTTGAGTCAGAGACCACAGATCTTTTCAGTGTTGCCTCTTCAGACGAATCTACGTGATAATATTCTCACGTTACAACGTGATGATGACTAGTACAAAGAAGTCGAGGATTTTATTGGACAAAACACAATGATGGTACCACGATTTGAGGGATATTCATTTGATAGCGATGGTTTATTGAGGTTTAGAGGTCGGATTTACATACCGCCAAACGACGAGTTGAGGATGTTGATACTGAGCGAGGCTCATAGAGCAGTTTACATGGCTCACACGAGAGTTACGAAGATGAGGGCAGACCTTAAACCCTTATTCTTCTGGAAGGGAATGAAGGACGACATAGTCAACTTTGTGGCTAGATGTCTCGAGTGTCAGCAGGTAAAGGCTGAACATAGACACCCGACTGGATTACTTCAACCACATGGCATTCCAGAATCAAAATGGGAAGTCATTTCAATGGATTTTATTGTTGGATTTCCACTGACAACAAGGAGACACGACTCGATTTCTGTAGTAGTAGACACTCTGACAAAGAGTGCTCACTTTATTCCTGTGCGTACGACGTATCAGGCACCTGACATAGCGAGATTTTTCATCAGTGAGATTGTGAGGCTGCATGGTGTGCCTAAAAATACTATATCCGATCGAGGATCGGTGTTTACAGGACGATTTTGGATGAGTTTCCAAGAGGCCTTGGGAACTCAACTAAACTTTAGTACTGCGTATCATCCAAAGATGGACGAACAGACGAAACGAACAAACCAAACCTTGGAAGACATGTTGCGCATGTACGTGATGGACCAACAAAAACGTTGGGAAGAATTCTTGCCTCTAGTAGAGTTCGCTTACAACAACAGTTACCAGAGCACCATTAAGATGGAGCCTTTTGAGTTTCTCTATGGGCGACCATGTCGGATGCCCTTGAGTTGGGATCGGCTTGAGGATAGGGTCCTGGTGGGACCAGAAGTGATCCAAGAAATGGAAGAGCAAATGTAAACCATAAGACAAAGGATAAAAGAAGTGCAGGATCGACAGAAGAGTTATGCCGATGCGCACCGAGTCGACCGTAGTTATGATGTCGGCGATCGATTTTTCTTGCGGGTTAAACCAAATAAGAGTTCGATCAAGTTTGGAAAGGGAGCTAAACTCTCTCCTAGGTTCGTGGGACCTTTCGAGATTGTGGAGAGAAAGGGGCCCGTGGCCTATTGACTAGCCTTTCCCGATTCTTTGAGACGTATGCACGATGTTTTTCATGTATCTGTTTTGAGAAATTATATTAGTGATCCTACACACGTGATTGACATGAGTTCCTTGCAGGTATCGGACGAGGGAGCACTCACGGCTGAGCCAGTCCGCATTTTAGATCAATGCATTCGACAGTTATGATGTCAAATGGTAGATCAAGTCAAGGTCCACTGGGACAGTTATAGTCCGCACTCGGTGACCTGGGAGGACGCATATGATATGCGCCAACAGTTTCCATTTTTTTTTGATAGATAGACTTATGATACTGTGGTACTTATGATATTGTGGTACATTTATTTTGGCACTTATGCTGAGAAACTTTGGGACGAATTTTAGACCAAGAGGGGGTGTATGTAACATCCCACTCTGGCACACTTACAAAACTTATTCTTTGAGGACACTTGCTCGCAAGTGATCTGGAATTTTCTGATATTAATACATTTATGCTTGATTGTGATGCGTTCTGATAGACGACATGATGTTTTACCACTTGATGTAGACAGGTGCTATTGACTCAGTTTCATTGAGTGTGCAGGGTTTCAGACCTTGAGGATGTAGAGGCATCGGTGGAACCCCCTTGGACTCCAAATTGAGTCAGGGAGTGCGCTATTTGGGTTGATTCGTTTACGGTGATATTGCTTTGTTTTGATGATATGATATTGATTTTATGATATTTTGTTGACATTCTGACACGATGGTTGATGATGCAGGCTGACGATAGATTGCCGAAAAGACTCACATATGGAGTAAAGGGGCCACACATGGTTTCCAGAGAGGATGAGGGAGAGGTGTGAACAACAGCCCTGCCACAACCTACTAGCACTCCCGCCGTGGCTCGAACTGTAGGTTAACGATTACCTAGTTCGAGAGGATCCACAATGCCATGTGGGCAGACTGTGACAGTCGCTCACAATGATTCTTAGCGGTGCACAATAAGGCGGGGGCCTTATTCCTTAGATCCCTTAGTCTCCCACAAGTTCACCTGGCAGAGTGTTGACTCTAGGGGTTATAGATGTCTACCAATCCGTCAAGTTGGCGAGTGGCACCCTTGGAGCACGTGGTGCATCCTGAAGGGCACGCCGCACAAAAGAAACACAAGTTGGCGAGTGGCACCCTTGGAGCACGTGGTGCATCCCGAAGGGCACGTCGCACAACAGAAGAAAACAAGGCGAGTGTCACCCTTGGAGTACGTAGTGCGTCCTGAAGGGCACATCGCATTGGTGATGATGATGAGACCACCTAGATGATCCTGAGACCTTAACGCCTGCTAACTTCTTACAACGCCTCCCCTAATTAATTGTCGCCCAATTCAAATCAAAACCTAAATTAAAACATCTCTAAGATAAATTTTGACAAGCCCTAAGAAAAGATCCTACAAAAATAAACATAAGGGCGTAAACTAAAACCCTCCTAGGTGTTAATTAAAGTCTTCTTAAAAGTAAAGGGGGTAAAGTAATGAGGGAGATAAATTAATTGAAACCCATGGTTTTTAAATGATAAATAAGAAATAAAACTAATTAAAGTGTGGGAGTATAAAAGTTAGGATTTTAGAAATACAATGAAAGGTTTAATGAGTGCATTTATCTTTTTGGGTTTAAAAAAAAAAAAAAGAAAAAAAAATGAGAGAAATAGATAATAGAAATACGAAACTTGTAATAAAGGAAACTTAATAATGGAAAGTAGGGGACCTAGGGTAAAAAACTAAAAGGAATCAACAATTAAGGAGTTACTAAAAATCAACAACTTGATTTTAGGAAAGTTATTAAAAGCATGAGAGGGGATCTAGGAACCCTAGGAGTAATTTAAGGAGTGATTTTTGGGGGGGTGAGGGAATTGAGTCTTTTAATTATAAAAAAGAAATCAATTTTTGGAGAACCATGGGGATGAGTGACACTTGGACGACAGAGAATGTTTAGAGGTTTGTCATAAAATTTTAATTAATAATGATTTAGGAAAGTAGGTGGGTCTCAAATTTCTATAAAAGAAGGGGAAAATAAGGAAGAAAGGATGAACGGTGAGCGTAACGTTACACTGCCGGATTGTGGCTTGACAGATTTCTTGTGGGGAGTTGGGTTTATCTCAATTGTATTGGAGTGGTAGCTCAGCCTTGGAGGCGAGCTGAGAAGCTAGTCTTATCTCTGGATCTTGTGTCGACCCTTTTCGGCTCGGGGGGATGAGGGGGAAGCAGAGTACCCCTAGATATTGGCTGGGAGGTACTAGTGAGGTCGCTATGGTCGGCAAGCGGGAGCGGAACGGAGCGCAGGAAGAAGCACGGAGCACGGGACGTCCTCAGAAGCGGGCGAGAGGCAACGGTATGAATTTTATTTTTGGTAGAGTAGATTGTCTAGTTATTCTCTTAGGCGATTATGATGCATTATATGTAAGATGTTGCTTCAGCTGTTGTGGTTCGTTTTCGTATGCTACGGTGGTATTGTTCTGGACTGTGTAAACGCATTATTTTTATTTCATCAATCTAGACTGTGTAAAGTTTTATTGTTGCGCGGGACCGGGTAAATTTTAATTGAATAACCATCAGAGTTCCTGCACCCCGTGTTAAACTGTTGTCTGAAAATGAATATTAACCTCCCTACATCTTCAGTTGATTTTCTTTATTGCAAACGAACCTTAGAATCCCTGCACTTCCTGTGTTAGATTTTTTTTATATAAACGGAATATAAATTACCGGCATTTCTAGTGGTCAATCGTTGAAACCATTGGGGCTTTTCGTTTTACATTATAGTTGTAAATTTGTTGAGTGATTGTCCTTCTGTTCTTGTAAATCGCCTGGCAAGCGTTTCATTTATTTTTTTGCTGTAAAATCGTCGGTGAATTGTCATTCTGTTACTGCTCTTGTTCTAGCAAATTCGAATGCTATTGTTGTTCGTTGATCCGGAAGCTTTTAAAATCTTGGCTTTTCCTTTTTCATTTTTGCGATCCTGTAAAATCATTTGGCACTTTGTTATTCATTTTTGCATTCCGGTATAAACTGCTGGTAATGCGTTTTTTTTTGTGGCTGGTTTTCGCTGAGTGTATGATGTATGTTCCTGTACAATCATTGGCTTTTCATTTTGCTTTCTTGCTGCAAATTCGCTGCGTTGTACCTCTGTATTATGGGTTGCCATATCTCTGCGTCCTTTCTTGCTTTAAACCGTTTTTACACCTCTACGGGTTATCATATCTCTGCGCCCTAATCGTTTGCGTTGATTAACCTCTGACAGCGTTTTAAAATGCCCATGCCTGCGCAAGGAGGATGCTCCTATACCCGTTGCTAGCAGTGCTTTATGACTGTGTTGAATTAATAACAATTCCTTATCACTGCGTTGATTATTGGAGGAGCGTGTTCTGTTACAGTTGTATTTTGCAAGTCATCGTTACTTCTTTGGTGTAAAACCCCTTTTTTTTGCACCCACCAGTCTTATGTTTATTTCACTGCTGTCATGATGGCTTTTATTTCTGAGTCAATGGTAAGAGGGGCGTTTCTGCCCGGTTTCCTTGGGTAATTTCCTTGATCCTTGTGGTTCGGTGTAATTTCCCCTTTTCTGCGCCCTGGTGGGATTCCTGTTCAATCACCTTTCTTGCTGAACTGTAGGGCCCCGTTACTTAAATTGCGAAGCTAACAGCATAAGGGTATCAGCATGTTTGGCGCTGCCCTGGTAGTTGCAGGTTTATCTGATAATAATAGTAATAAGACGTAAATATGCTGGTCGGCTAATTTCAATGCCTCTTGATGTGAAAAGAAGGGATATGATCATGTTATGATAATGTTAGTATAGTTTCACTATGATTAATAAGAAAATAAAATGGAAAGCCATTATCCTTTTAATTGAAATGTATGTAGAGTATAAAGGTGTAGATATGATTAGGGTATGCTAATGTTAGTATAGTTCCATTGTGCATAATAAGCAATAAAATGTAAATCCATTGTCCTTTTTAATTGAATGTATTTAGAGTAATAAGGTGTGGATATGATTATGTTATGCTAAGGCTAGCATAGTTTCATTTTTATTGATAACAAGTAACATGTAAGGTCCTTGTCATTTAATTGAATGTTTTGTAATAAGGGAAGTGATGACATGGATATGTCATGAAACTGTTAATATAATTTCTTGGGGATAATGACTTATAACAGAGAGGACCTTGAAGTGAAGTGCAGTCAATTGTCATAATTCAATAAATGGGGAATGCAATTAACTGTTGATACCTTATTTAAGGCAGGGTTGGCAACTCATCGTTAATAAAAGTCAATGGAGAAATGGATGTAATAGATGTCAAGGGGTCTCTCTAGTGGTTGGTCATTGTCGGAGTCCTTCTAACTTGCGTCTTTCGTAGAGGTCANTCTTGCGACACACCTGACAGAGTTTACTAGTTTCTTCCTGAGGAGTCGGCCAGGAGCCTGTCTAATCTTCTTTCGAGAAGACATAAGACTAAACATCTTTCTTTTCTGTGCAGAAATGGTAAACTCTACTATTGGATTCTTCCATCTGTGATTGTACTATACTTAACACCTGGTGTCGTTTTCTGCTTACAGCTGCTAGTTGTACACCTTACGTCTAGGGGCGTTTATTGCTTGTTGTCACTGTGATATGTCGGGGTCGTCTTGTTGTGATCGTCTTGCTGGCGTCTTGTTCTAGGCCTGGTTACTAGTTTCTGCCTGAGCAGTCGACCAGGAGCCTATCTAATCTTCCTTCGAGAAGACATAAGACTAAACGCCCTGCTTTCCTGTGCAGAAATAGTAACCCTAACATCATGGATTCTTCCCTCTGTATTCTTACTGTCCACCCCCAGTATGTCTCAATGTTGTGTTGTGCGCCTTATGCCTATGGTCATATATTGTTGCAGTTACTCGTTGTGTGCCTTCGGTCTTCTTGTGCTGAACATCGTGGTTGTGTCTCGTTAGTTGTCGGGTGGCGACGTAGAGTCAAGTGTGTTTTTTACTTCTACACTCACGCACACACCTTAAATAAAAAAAAAATTGCACCTGTTTCAGAGTTGTTGTCGTAACGAGGAGGACGTTACATATGTACCCACCTTTAAAAAGAATTTGTTTTCTTTAGTCACGATTCGACAAGCAATATATCAGGTGATTACGGAACATGGCTTAGTTAAGATTAATTCAGTCAAACAGAATATGAAAACAATGATGACAGGTTGTGAAGATGGAAAACTGTTAAGGATGAAAGGGATAGTTATTCCAAGGCATTCAGACTTTGCAGGAGTAGTAAGTACATGTATTTCACCTATAATATGGTGGCATGTGATATATGGACATCTCAACTTTGAAAGTCTCACTCAATTGCAAAAACAAGGGATGGTTAAGGGACTTCCAACTTTCAAAAAGGAAAATACAAAATGTAAAGCTTGCATTTATGGAAAACAAAGTCGAGAGAGTTTTCCAACAAATTCATGGCGTGCAAATAGGTGGTTGCAACTAGTTCATAGTGATGTTTGTGGACCACTAGAAACTTCTTTAGGTGGTTGCAAATGTTTTTTACTCTTTATTGATGATTTCAGTAGAATAACTTGGGTTTACCTCTTGAAGCAAAAGTCAAAAGTATTTGAAAAGTTTAAGATTTTTCGTCAGCTTCTGGAAAACGAAGTTAAAGAAAATATAGGCACTCTCAGGACAGATAATGGAGGGGAGTTCACTTCTAATGAATTGAAAACTTATTCAACAGACAATGGGATAAAGAGACATTTTAAAAATTTCTACACTCCTCAGCAAAATGGAGTCGTAGAAAGAATGAATCGCACCTTGTTAGGAATGGCAAGATCCATGTTAAGATTTAAAAATTCAAGTTCTACATATTGGGCAGAAACAATCCATACAACTATGTACTTAAGCAACATATCTCCAACCGCTTCTTTGGATGGAATCACACCTTATGAAGCATGGTTTGGTTTCAAACCTTGAGTTAAACATCTTCGAGTTTTTGGATCAGTATGTTATGCCTTAGTTCTGAAACAAAAATGAACTAAGCTTGACTCAAGAATCTTGAAATGCACAATGATTGGGTATTCTGATGAGAAGAAAGGGTACTGACTTTTATCCAATGGAAAATTTATTGTGAGCAAGGATGTAGTTATTGATGAAACTGAAAGTAAGAGTGCTGAAGAAATAGAAAGTCTTCTTCAAAAGTTAGAAACTAAAGTCAATCAAAGAAATGAAAAAATGCAAAGTGAACCAAATTCACCTAATTGGTATGAACTTGATTTTCCTTCATATGAAGATGATACATCCAGTCCATTTACTTCAACAACACCATCTGGGTCTTCCAACAGTTCATCAGACTCTCCTAGCAGTGGTAGTTCATCTAACAATGAATCTCACCTCCAGAATCTTCAACTGATCGACAAACATCAATTTACATTAATCCAATTTACAATAATGGAAATTCAGATCCCCACACAAGTGAACATTAACTACCAAAATGGGCAGTTCAAATTTTTAAATATGTAAGGCCTGATGAGCAGAATAAAACAGAAACATGGGGATCACACAACGGTGAAGGAAATTTTTCCTTGGTAGAAAATGATTTTACTGAACCTTCCACATACAAAGAAGCAGTAAAACATAAAGAATGGAAATAGGCTATGATTGAATAATATCAAGCAGTAATTGATAACAACACTTGGAAACTTGTTGATTGTCCTACAAGTGTTAAACCCATCAGATGAAAATGGGTTTACATAATTAAATACAACCAACATGGAGAAATTGATAAGTATAAAGCAAGACTTGTAGCAAAAGGTTTTGTGCAGTAGGAAGGCATTGATTATGAGGAAACTTTTTCTCCTATAGCTAAATGGAATACCATTCGATTAACACTTGCATTGGCTGCTCATAAAGGTTGGAAAGTTTATCAAATGGATGTAAAAGGTTCTTTTCTCAACAAAGACTTACAGGAATATGTATATATGCAACAACCACCGGGTTTTGAAATTGTAGGGAAGGAACATAAACTCTGCAAATTAATTAAGGCTTTATATGGGTTAAAGCAAGCTCCCCGAGATTTTTATACCAAAATGGATGAATACCTTAGGAAAGTTGGTTTTCAATGAAGTGAATCTGATGATACTTTGTATATCCGTCAACAAGGTCCATATCTGGTGATTCTTATTATGTATGTAGATGATTTGATCATTACAGGAAACAATGATGATTAGATTGCACAGGTCAAAAAGGAGTTACATGCAGTTTTTAAGATGAAAGATTTGGGACTACTTCATTACTATCTTGGAATTGAAGTATTTCAACGTCCACATCATATTTTCAGTTCTCAAAGTAAGTATGTAGTAGAAATTCTTTAGCGATTTGGAATGCAGGATTGCAAACCATATCTTACCCCTATGGAACAACACTTGAAACTTTCAAAATTTGAAGGGGGGGAAATGGTAGACAACACTATTTATAGACAGTTGATTGGTAGCTTGATTTATTTGACAAACACTCGACCAAATCTATCTTATGCAGTCAATATTCTTTCATGATTTATGCAACAACCATGGGAAAACCACTGGAATGTAGCCAAAAGAGTCCTTCGATATATCCAAGGAACAAAAGATTTTGGTCTTCTTTACAAAAAGACTAAAAATTTTGTACTTAGTGGATTTTCAGATGCTGATTTTGCCGGAAGTATTGATGATCGAGCATCAACATCAGGTTATTTAATGAACATGGGTTCAACAAAAATGTCTTGGAATTGTAAGAAACAAGCTACGGTTGCCACTTCTACAACAGAAGCATAATACATCTCATCATGGGAAGCAACATGTGAAATTGTTTGGTTACGCAGAGTTTTGCAGGACTTGGACATTTCTCAAACAGAAGCTACATCATTATTCATCGACAACCAATCATCCATTAAGCTTGCCAAGAATCCAATTTTTCATTCAAAAACAAAGCATGTGGACACCAAGTATCATCATGTTAGATCACTCATTGCAAAAGATGTCATCAAACCAATTTATTGTCCTTCAGAAGATCAGATCTCCGACATTTTCATGAAACCTCTTGGAAGAATAAAATTTACTAAGTTCAGGGATGAACTTGGTATTTGCTGTAATGTATCTTTGGATCATAGGGGGGAATGTTAGATAATACAAAATACAACTATCATAGTTTAAAAGTAAGAATAAAATGATTATTAATTTAGAATATTAAATTAATAATCTAGAATATTTAATTAATAAATGGAGACATTTAGAAATAGAATATTGTTGTAAAAGATATGACTCTAGAAAGGTGTCGTATCTTAGGCTCAAAATTAGGAGTATAGTTAGAAGACTGTTAAGATAACATTTATTGTAAATGGACACTTGTTTATTTAATAAGTGATCCATAACTAGAGTTTGTTAGGACATTTATCTTATATATAGCTCATTTCAAGAGTGTTGAGTTGTTCGGGTGTAAACTCTTGCAAATTCTCATGTGTAATTTATTTTCCTATTTAATAAAAGTGTGTGTCTAAGGACACTTCTGCCATTAAAATTAAAACTGAATCAAAGTAAAAAGTGACTCACCTCACCCGTTGAAGAAACCAAAAATAATTTCCGAAAACCGCATATAATTTCAAAATAGTAGAGAAGCAGTATTCCCGTTCAAAACCATGAAGAAATATTATTCCCGTTTGAAACTGCAGAGAAATAATTTCAAAACCGCCGTGGAGAAATATTATTCCCATTCAAAACTGCAGAGAAATAATTTCAAAACCATAGAGAAGTAGTATTCCCGTTCAAAACCACGGAGAAATATTAGTCCCGTTCAAAACCGCAGAGAAATAATTTGAAAAACACAGATATAATTATTAAATGGAAGTGAAATTAAAATTATATTAATTTTTTTAGTTCTTTAAATTTATTATGAAAAAGAGAGTTACACTCAGATCATAAAGATTATATATTCATGTTTCATTTAAATGATATTGTTCATAATTATGTTCGACATGTTACCGTGTTCTCTAGTTAGGTTTCTCATATTTTCTTTTTTCTCTTTTTAATCTAAGGTTATAAATTAAACATTAAAAAAAACAAATTAAAATTACATATCCAAATGCATGTGTCATTTGAATGAGGACAATCATATGTTATGTATTATTATTTATCTGTCACTTAGCTACTGACCAATCTAGGTCCATCTTAATCCATAATTTATCAAAGGTTGAAAGGGATCATATTACTTGACATGCAAACTTTTTTTTAAATGTAAAACTTGAGGAAATATTTGCACCTAACCATTATGTATATGTCTTAAATAAATTTGATCCTTTAAAATTTTCTAAATATCATCTATAATCTAGAGAGTACCTATCGAGAATTAGACGAGGAATAAGGTTAATAGTAATAAAATAGCATTGTTTTATGATAAAAAAATGTGAATAGTAAGAAAGTAATAGGACCCAGGTAATAAATAACATACATATTAGATTACACATTGATCAATCACAATTTATCTTCTCCAACTTTACTTATAGTCACACAAGCTAGCTTTCTCATCTTTTCATATAGATCATATAAATTATGAGGTTGGAATTGAAGATCGTTCAAAACTTTAACTCAATATTTTGTAGTAATGGTCATACCATTCCTCTCTTTATTTATAATCTTAATAGTTTCTTTCTCCAACCTCATATGTTTTCCCTAATTCTATTAGCATTCTATTGGATTCTTTTGCTTTTAATGCATTGTATATATCTTCACATTATAATAAAAAACATGATGAACAATAACAATGATTTCAATTAACAAATACTAAGATCACACCCAACCAAGTAAAGTAGTTGGCTTTAGCTTATAAATGAGAACCTCTTTCCCAACATTATATTTTCAAATTGTTTTGCAATATATTATTGTCAAAAACACTTGACTAGATAATTCTTTTAGGCATATTTCACACAAAATATATAATTGTATCAGTGATAAAATTAATGGACTATATTGTCACTGAAATGAATGCATTGGAATAATTTCCTTTATAAAAATTCTATTCTTAAAACTATGTTGCTATTTGCTAATCTATTAATTTTTATCGAGTAGGTTGATCTATTAAATTATACCAAGTAGGTTGCTTCTTTGAATTATGATTGATAAGATGTGGTTAAGAGTGAATTAAAATATCTTTAATGCAATGGTATACTTATTTACTTTACTTTACTTTATTATCTGATTTGTTTAGTTGTTGAGTTTTATCATAAAGGATTTTGTAATTAAAATTTCCAATGTAATAATCATCATTACTAAAGGTGTCTATATTTCATAATTAAAATTTTGAATTCAAAAATATTGAAGAAATACAATTCTCAATTCAAGGTTACACGACTAAATTACAATTTTAGTCACTTTAACTTAGCATACTAATTGATAACAAGTATGATGCTTCTTTGTATTATGATTGATAAGATGTGGTTATGAGTGAATTGAAATCTCTTTAATGCAATGATGTAATTATTCACTTTTATAGATAATATGTGGTAATGAGTGAATTGAAATCTCTTTAATGAAATGTTGCAATTATTCACTTTTATATAGTTCATTGAACTATGTTTTGATATAGTTCACTATTATGTTGTGTTCTTTTTCATTTTGTTGATTTTTTTTAAGAAAAACAATTTGGGCATTGAGGTCCATTAGGGAAATACAATTCATCCCACTCTCTAGTCCGTAAGTGAAAATGATATTTGTTGGTACCTTTTCAGTGGCACACAAATCCCGCAAACAAAATTACTCACATATGCATACCCCCAAAAATTGAAGAATTATAATTCCCAATGCAAGGTTATTCAACTAGATAACAATTTTAGTCACTTTAACGTAGCATAATCATTTATAGAAAGTAGGTTTCTTCTGGGTGGTTTATGATTGATAAAATGTGGTTCTTAGTGAATTGAAATATCTTCAATGAAATGGTGTAATTATTAACTTTTATAGAGTTCACCATCATGTTTTGTACTTTTCCTTTTTATCATAATCTATTGATTTATTGATTTTTATCATAAGGGTTTCATAGTTACAATTTCCAATGGAGTAATCATCATTTTCAAAGGTCTATGTATTTCATAATTACAATTCCTAATGCAAGGTTAAGTGGTTATATTACAATTTTAGTCAATTTAACTAAGCATATTAATTCATATCAAGTAGCTTGTTTCTTTGAATTATGATCGATAAAATATAGTTATGAGTGAATCAAAATATATTTAATACAATATTATAATTATTCACTTTTATATAGTTTACTATCATACTTTGTGATTTTTCATTTTTTCATTGGTGATCTGTTTATTTGTTTTTTTTTAAATTAAAGTTCTTATAGATTTTCATTTTTCCCTTTATCAATGTAGAATATACAATATAGAATATACAATACATGGGTGTAAAGGACTTCACTTATTATTTAGATTAAATCCATGTTGTTTGTTTGTCATGTTCTCCACACACACATATATGTATACCAAAGAAAATGATAACCATGACTATCACAACATAGTCCACCTAAATTCTTTTTGGTAATTCATAAATTAACTTTGTGACTGTATAAATGTATTTAAATGCAAATGGTTGAAGGTGCATATATTGTAATTTTTCTTCAACATGTGCAAAGCAATATTCAAACCTATTCAAAGGCCATTTAAAAAAAATATTTTAGTTTGGTATTATTATTTAACTAATATGTTCATCCATTCCAAGTCTTTGCTAAATTATTAATTATTGTTGAGAAAAACAATTTGTTACATTTAGAAAAAAAGTGCTAGTGGTGAAGTTAAAAATATTTTAAATTAAAATTTTATTATACATGACTTTAAAGGTTTCCATCTTATTCACTAGAGGGTGAGTGCAAGCTAATGATGATCTCTCATGACGTGTTAGTGGCAATTCAGACATGTAAAAATAACAATATGTTAACTTGGAGGGATTATTCAAGGTACTTTCACAATGAATTTGAATATGGTGTAAAAAGATGAAAGATAGGAAATTGAATTAGGTTGAATATATAATTCTTATCTTTAGACTTTATGCATACCTATGTGAAATTCGAGTTTTTCTCACATTTTTATGTTATTTTTCATGAAAAATATAATGTATATGTTCCTGCTAGTGTAGGTGCCAGGTACTTAAATGAAGGACTTTCCTTAAAAAAGTTTGTAGAATTGTACATAAGACATTGTTATTGTGCACGACTATTTTTTCAAAATTTTATAATGTTAATTTTATATATTTTCTTAAATTATGAAAATCATTATATCCTTGAAATTACGAGGCCATGTTTTAGTGTAGGGTATGAGGGACTTAACATAATCTATTTTCTTTTAATTTATGTTATACTGTAGATCTCTGTCTTTACTAGTGCAACATACAATGTTTTACAAAAATGGTTAAAAATGTATAGCAAGAATAAAAAATGTAGTTTAATATTTTGATATATGTAAAGACAAAAATATATTAAAATAGTAAGAAATATTAATGTTTTTTAGAACTATATATTTGGAATTTGCATATTCAAATTTATACATGTGTGTGTAGTTTCATCGATGATGGATTTGTGTAGCCTATACAAAAATAAAGTGACAAATAAAGTGACAAATAAAGATATTGAGAGTCATTCAAAAAATCGGAGGTTTTGATGTATTTATAGCTCGAACCACAGGTTGTTCATTCCAAACCTAAATATGAAGAAACCAATTCATAAAACACATATGTTAAAATTGTTAACCCTACCCAAAAAGAATTGAATGAAAATATCATTCATGTGCTCTAGAGCATGCACACATTTTAGAGCACATGCACATTCCTATAACATGCACATGCTTTTGTGACTAAGCTTACTTGTGCACAAAGAATGTGTATACTGGTCTAACTAAGGTTATGTGAGGATAATTGATGTATAAATGGTGGGACTATGGCATGTCTGTATCATCAACATGGATCCTCCATGAAGAAAAAATCAATGTCTTTGCCAATAACAAGTTTCAATTTGGAAATCGAGGACATAATTTATATTGTGTTCTTTGCTCATGGCTCAATAATTCTAATCCAAAATCATCATGAACCAGCCAAATGATGTGTTGAAATAATTAGAATTACTATATGACTTATTAATAAAGAAACTAGATTGTGCCAAATAGCCTGCAAAACTGGTATGAATATGAGCTTTGTATTGTGAGCTTGTCCAATCAAAATAGGATTCAATATTTGTCAGAACAAATCTTTGTCTCCAATACCCTGAAATAATACCAGATGCAAATCACAAACATCAACTCTGGGGTTCACAAAAACACTACGCAGAATTGACCAGCCTCCAAAAGTGAAGCTTCCTCACAATATCCCAGTAATAAAACCATAAGATAATCCCACATGTTGCATACCAATTGCTATGGAAACTAAATGGCAGATGTAATTACTAAATCCTT
>JASDQU010740006.1:62321-76131 GCA_032191745.1 Picea mariana
AAAATAAAAAATTTCTATATACATCTTCTTAGCATTGGTGTTTGAAATTTTTATCCAAATGTATTGATTAAGAGGTTTAATCTTATAAAGTTGAATGTGAGGACAAATTCTCTTTCTAATATAACAATCTATGCCTCCTATCCCTCTACGGTGGGATTTTTTGTTCCATGTCGACCACAAGACAAATCCTTCCATGTTAGGGACCTTAGAATCCTTATGCTCCCAAGTGTCAACTAGACAGATAATATCAATATCACTCAGGATCCAACTTATCATAGGACCTTTGCGCCATGGAAAGCCACAACAATTCCAAAAAAGGATCCCGAGTGTCCCAAATTCCTATTTATTATTATCCTTCTGGTCTCTATCCCTAACAATAAATTTTCGATTTCTAATTATTTCCCAGTTTCCTTCTTTCCTGGCTTCTTTTACCTTTTGAACTTTCTTCCTTAATTCAGCTTGGTCTTCGTGAATGCGGTCTTCATTTATAAATATTCCTGACCTTTTTAAGCTCAGAGATTTACTAAGTATGCTATATTTATGGTCATTACAACTTACTTTGACACAAATCAACCTATCTTTCTGATCAATTATTTTTCCTAGCCTCTTTGCTTCTATGATGTAAGTTGTATCAATTTGTGATTTGTTTTTGAATTCTTCTTTTACTATTGCTAGCGTATCCTCCTCTTGTTGTTCTTTTATACCAAAAATTACGAGGTTAAGGATCTTTTGTTACGCTCATGGTCCAATTCGATTAGCTTATTCATTTCCTCTTTGATGGGTTTGATATCCAATTTGTTTTCCATATTACTGAGGGTCAAATTGTTGGTTATTTTTTCTTCTAGCTCTTTAATCCTATCTCTGAAGTTGTGATTTTCTTCAACCCCACCTTCTTGGGTTGATTGTTTATGTTTTTCCATTTCTTTAATTCTATCCTTCATTGTCTGTAATTCACTCATAAACCCTAATAATCTATCCTCTATTTGAGTTTGAATGGTATCTTTAATTTTTTTTTATCAATCATTGCCTCTAGCTCTATTTGGAGTTTTACATCTCTTTCTTCACTCCTTTTTTCTAATGTTTCTAACTCTATTTGGATTTTGGCATCTCTCTCTTCTCTTATTTGTTCTACTGATTCCATATAATCATAAAGGATCTCTAGGGTGATTTTTGGGGGAATAGGTGGTGGAGTGCTCTTATTGAAAAGAAGAGAAAAAATATGTAACAATTATTATTATGCATTGACTTTATTTCTCAAATCAACTTTTACTTATGAAACTTAAAATAAAAAATAAACAAAATATATCTAAATCTCTTTACGTAAAATTTGTTAGATAATCCAAAATACAAATATGATAGTTTAAAAGTTAGAATAAAATGATTATTAATTTATAATATTAAATTAATAATCTAGAATATTTAATTAATAAATGGAGACATTTAGAAATAAAATATTGTTGTAAAAGATATGACTCTAGAAAGGTGTCGTATCTTAGGCTCAAAATTAATAGTATAGTTAGAAGACTATTAAGATAGCATTTATTGTAAATGGACACTTGTTTATTTAATAAGTGATCCATAACTAGAGTTTGTTAGAACATTTAGCTTATATATAGCTCATTGAAAGAGTGTTGAGTTGTTCGGGTGTAAACTCTTGCAAATTCTCATATGTAATTTATTTTCCTATTTAATAAAAGTGTGTGTCTGAGGACACTTATGCCATTATTGTGGTATCAGAGCAACAATAATGCAGCTAAACTGAGGAGGCGATTAGCTGATTAGAGGAGGATATTTCAACTCTACTGGCCAAGGAAAAACATGGGCGCATTCCATCTGTAAATTGGTCAGTTAATTTTTTTAAGGGAAAATGAATTTTCTGGTTTTTTTGCAATTATTTAAGTTTCTCCATTGGCTTCATTCACATGATCGTAGCCTCTATCAGAAGAACATATTAGTTCCTTCAAGGGAAATTCATTTATTTACTTTATTTGTCAACACACTCAAGAATGGCATGGGATGATGTCAAAAGAGCTATTGGCATACGAGGTGGAATATTAGTTGATTTTTAGGCATGTATTGAGTGTATTTTTCACAAACTAAAGTGCATTTTCAAGTGCATACCTGAGCGTGCTAGAAATAACTGACTGTGCCTCCAATTAATCACTGTAATAATGCCTTTACCAAGAGCACTGAACTCCATAATAGTGTGTGTTCATTCTATTTGAAAGAGATATGAGAATTTCATACTGTGTATAAGGCCATAAAATTCTGTACATTGAATTTGATTATGGAAAGCATTTTTATATGCATGTGTTAGTGTGAATAGCGTTGTCTATCAGTGGAACTGAGTGGCCAATCTATTATTTTTTTTGGAGTTCCAATCTATTGTCTATCGGTGGAACTGAGTGGGTGTATGTAATTCCTAGGCCAATCATTACAGAAAGCTATGCAGTGTTGATGAAAATTTGTGGAGTCCTCTGTTGCATAATTCTTGTGGTATATGAATCTACTTTGAACAAATCTATGTATAATTGTTAGATGAGATGCCATCGGAGAGTGTCTACATGAAGAGAATATTTTGGTATATGACTGGGTCATAATTCTGAAACTTCTAGTATACAACTGGTGCATAAATTTTTTGGTATACGACTGGCTTTGTATCAACCATTTTTTTTGATAACTTCAGTGAAAATTATGGATGGCCAACACCACGCAGAGTGTAGTTAAAATAAAATAAAATAAATTAGAATATCACAACCATATTTGATTCAACCATACTTGAATGTGGTGATTTTGTTGATATAATTGTAGTTTTGTGGAGTAGACATGGTTATATAATTGTAGTTTTATAACTGTAGGTTTACATGCAACACTCAATGAATATATATTGATCTATACTAGTTGGGGCATACGCCTCCGGTATATCAAATGATTCACACCCATTCTCAGAACAAAGTAAATTGTCTTCTATCTCTTTTGGTGAGATGTTGGATATATTGTAATCAATCCCTCTTTATGTAGTAATTTTTTTTGGGGGGTAACACATTTTTTTTGTAACTCAAAGTAATTTTACTTTGAGGGGGGGTAATTTGCAAGAGCATTGTAAGGAGTAAAATTTTGAAAGTCACTTGGAATTTGACTAGAGCCAAGTGCCAAGATCAGTCATTTTTCTCCTATTTCAAATACTATACGAGGGTCAAGGCCAAGCCCCCATAGATCATTTTTTTTTGTGATGTGTCTGGTGTGTTGTTCATCTTGATATCTTTTTCTTGATTCTTTTTTGGTGCGAAGATTTGACACTACAATGTCGAAGTTAATTAATTTGTTCTCCGACTCCAATAAACTTGAAGGCACAAAATCATATAAGACATGGAAATGTCTCATTGAAAGTACTCTCATTTACAATGAACCTTGGCGTGATATATGTAATGAAGATACTAAGAAAAATACCCCTATAGATGCAACTACATTAGAAAAATGGGAAGTTAAAAATGCCAAAAAATTAGCACTCATTAAATCTTCAGTTAATGATGAGATGTATGTTCACATTGAAAATACTATTGATGCATGGTCGACTTTGAAAGTTTTTAAGGATTTATTTGATACTCAGCCTGAATCAAAGAAAGTTGATCTTCAATTAAAGTTGCTCCAACAGAAATTGACTGAAGGAGGTGATGTACATGAATATATTTCCAGACTTAAGAACATTAAAAGAAGGTAATACTAAATGTTGGTTTTCAAGCAGTAGATGATAGTTTAATGACCACAATTTTAATTGTTCAATTGCCTTCTTCCTATAACACTTTTTGGAAACTTTACAAGTAACTGGAAAGTTAGATAAGATTACATTTGATGAGCTAAGTGAAATGTTATGTCAACACAACAAAACTTTTGGAAAGAAAAAGCAAGTTGGGGAAGATGTTTTTTTCATAGAAGCCAACACAAGTAAATCTTCAATGGATAGTTCTAGAAGCAGAGGAAGAGGAAATTTTGTACAAGGTCATGGTCGAAGCCAAAGTAGAGAAAAAAAAATTTCAGACAGGAGCAATTTTCAAGGCAGAGGAAACAGTCAAGAAAGAGGGTATTTTCAAGGAAGAGAAAATAGTCCAGGCATAAGCTATTTTCAAGGCAGTAGTCAAGGAAAAGGACAAACTCCACACAGAGGTCAAAACAGAGGCAAAGGACAGAATCAATGCACAGGAAGAGATTTCAGTCAAATTGTTTGTAGAAGATGTGACAAAGTTGGTCATTATGCAGAAGATTTTCAAACTTCCATTGATAAAATTTCCAAGTTTCATCAAAACACAACACAGTTTGCAAATGATTGAGATGATGATGGTTCAAAATATGTCTTTACCTCATCTTCAACATTACAGATTTCCGCTGATTTTCAAAGTGATTGTGAAGATTCTTGGATTCTAGATTCAGGAGCATCTCAACACATGACTTTCAGACATGACTTCTTTTGGAATTTTCAAGAATGCCATATTAATTCCTTCTTTCTTGCAGATAATACCAAACATACTCCTTATGGAAAAGGTGTAGTTAAATTTTATTCACCTGATATTGGAGAATAGATTATTTCAAATGTATGGTATGTACCCACCTTTAAAAAGAATTTGTTGTCTTTAGTCATGATTCGACAAGCAAGATATTAGGTGATTATGGAACATGGCTTAGTTAAGATTAATTCAGTCAAATAGAATATGAAAACAATGATGATAGGTTATGAAGATGGAAAACTATTAAGGATGAAAGGGACAATTATTCCAAGGCATTCAGACTTTGTAGGAGCAGTAAGTACATGTATTTCACCTATAATGTTGTGGCATGTGAGATATGGACATCTCAACTTTGAAAGTCTCACTCAATTGCAAAAACAAGGGATGGTTAAGGGACTTCTAACTTTCGAAAAGAAAAATACAAAATGGGAAGCTTGCATTTATGGAAAACAAAGTCGAGATAGTTTTCCAACAAGTTCATGGTGTGCAAATAGGTGGTTGCAACTAGTTCATAGTGATGTTTGTGGACCACTAGAAACTTCTTTAGGTGGTTGCAAATGTTTTTTACTCTTTATTGGTGATTTCAGTAGAATAACTTGGTTTTACTTCTTAAAGCAAAAGTCAGAAGTATTTTAAAAGTTTAAGATTTTTCATCAACTTGTGGAAAACGAAGTTAAAGAAAAGATAGGCACTCTCAGGACAGATAATGGAGGGGAATTCACTTCTAATGAACTGAAAACTTATTGCACAGACAATGGGATAAGAAGACATTTTACAAATTTCTACACTCCTCAGCAAAATGGAGCCATAGAAAGAATGAATCGCACCTTGTTAGGAATGGAAAGATCCATGTTAAGATTTAAAAAGTTAAGTTCTACATATTGGGCAGAAGCAATCCATACAACTATCTACTTAAGGAACATATCTCCAACTGCTTCTTTGGATGGAATCACACCTTATGAAGCATGGTTTGGTTTCAAACCTTGAGTTAAAAATATCCGATTTTTTGGATCAGTATGTTATGCCTTAGTTCTGAAAGAAAAAAAAAATAAGATTGACTCAAGAAGCTTGAAATGCACAATGATTGGGTATTCTGATGAGAAGAAAGGGTACTGACTTTTATCCAATGGAAAATTTATTGTGAGTAGGGATGTAGTTTTTGATGAAAATGAAAGTAAGAGTGCTGAAGAAATAGAAAGTCTTCTTCAAAAGTTAGAAACAAAAGTGAATCAAAGAAATGAAAAAATGCAAAGTCAACCAAATTCACCTAATTGGTATGAACTTTATTTTCCTTCATATGAAGATGATACATCCAGTCCATTTACTTCAACAATACCATCTGGGTCTTCCAATAGTTCATCATACTCTCCTAGTAGTGGTAGTTCATCTAACAATGATTCTCCACCTCTAGAATCTTCAACTGATCGACAAACATCAATTTACATTAATCCAATTTACAATAATGGAAATTCAGATCCCCACACAAGTGAACATCAACTACCAAAATGGGCAATTCAACTTTTGAAATATGTAAGGCTTGATGAGCAGAATAAAACAGAAACATGGGGATCACACAATGATGAAGGAAATTTTGCCTTGGTAGAAAATGATTTTACTGAACCTTCCACATACAAAGAAGCAGTAAAACATAAAGAATGGAAACATGCTATGATTGAATAATATCAAGCAGTAATTGATAACA
This sequence comes from Picea mariana, assembly GCA_032191745.1. Taxonomy (NCBI): domain Eukaryota; kingdom Viridiplantae; phylum Streptophyta; class Pinopsida; order Pinales; family Pinaceae; genus Picea; species Picea mariana. Next base: position 68,526 of record JASDQU010740006.1, read on the forward strand.
ACACTTGGAAACTTGTTGATTGTCCTACAAGTGTTAAACCCATCAGATGAAAATGGGTTTACATAATTAAATACAACCAACATGGAGAAATTGATAAGTATAAAGCAAGACTTGTAGCAAAAGGTTTTGCGCGGTAGGAAGGCATTGATTATGAGGAAACTTTTGCTCCTACAGCTAAATGGAATACCAACTGATTAACACTTGCATTGGCTACTCAAAAAGGTTGGAAAGTTTATCAAATGGATGTAAAAGGTTCTTTTCTCAACAGAGACTTACAAGAATATGTATATATGCAACAAACACCGGGTTTTGAAATTGTAGGGCAGGAACATAAGGTCTGAAAATTAATTAAGGATTTATATGGGTTAAAGCAAGCACCCTGAGATGTTTATACGAAAATGGATGAATACCTTAGGAAAGTTGGTTTTCAATGAAGTGAATCTGATGATACTTTGTATATCCATCAACAGGGTCCATATCTGGTGATTCTTATTATGTATGTAGATGATTTGATCATTACAAGAAACAATGATGATTAGATTGCACAGGTCAAAAAGGAGTTACATGCAGATTTTAAGATGAAAGATTTGGGACTACTTCATTACTATCTTGGAATAGAAGTATTTCAACATCCACATCATATTTTCATTTCTCAGAGTAAGTATGTAGCAGAAATTCTTCAGTGATTTGGAATGCAGGATTGCAAACCATCTCTTACCCCTATGGAACACCACTTGAAACTTTCAAAATTTGAAGGGGGGGAAATGGTAGACAACACTATTTATAGACAGTTGATTGGTAGCTTGATTTATTTGACAAACACTCGACCAAATCTATCTTATGCAGTCAGTATTCTTTCATGCTTTATGCAACAACCATGGGACAACCACTGGAATGCAACCAAAAGAGTCCTTCAATATATCCAAGGAAAAAAATATTTTAGTCTTCTTTACAAAAAGACTAAAAATGTTGTACTTGGTGGATTTTCAGATGCTGATTTTGCTGGAAGCATTGATGATCGAGCATCAATATTAGGTTATTTAATGAACATGGGTTCAAAAACAGTGTCTTGGAATCATAAGAAACAAGCTATGGTTGCCACTTCTACAGCAGAAGCATAATACATCTCATCATGGGAAGCAACATGTGAAATTGTTTGGTTACGCAGAGTTTTGCAGGACTTGGACATTTCTCAAACAAAAGCTACATCATTATTCATCGACAGCCAGTCATCCATTAAGCTTGACAAGAATCTAGTTTTTCATTCAAAAGCAAAGCACATGGACACCAAGTATCATCATATTAGATCACTTATTACAAAGGATGTCATCAAGCCAATTTATTGTCCTTCAGAAGATCAGATCTCCGACATTTTCATGAAACCTCTTGGAAGAATAAAATTTACTAAGTTCAGGGATGAACTTGGTATCTATTGTAATGTATCTTTGGATCATAGGGGGGAATGTTAGATAATCCAAAATACAACTATCATAGTTTAAAAGTAAGAATAAAATGATTATTAATTTAGAATATTAAATTAATAATCTAGAATATTTAATCAATAAATGGAGACATTTAGAAATAGAATATTGTTGTAAAAGATATGACTCTATAAAGGTGTCGTATCTTAGGCTCAAAATTAGGAGTATAGTTAGAAGACTATTAGGATAACATTTATTGTAAATGGACACTTGTTTATTTAATAAGTGATCCATAACTAGAGTTTGTTAGGACATTTAGCTTATATATAGCTCATTGCAAGAGTGTTGAGTTGTTTGAGTGTAAACTCTTGCAAATTCTCATATGTAATTTATTTTCCTATTTAATAAAAGTGTGTGTCTGAGGACACTTCTGCCATTAAAATTAAAATTGAATCAAAGTAAAAAGTGGCTCACCTCACCCGTTGAAGAAACCAAAAATAATTTCTGAAAATCGCATATAATTTCAAAACAGTAGAGAAACAGTATTCCCGTTCAAAACCATGAAGAAATATTATTCCTGTTTGAAACTGCAGAGAAATAATTTCAAAACCGCCGCGGAGAAATATTATTCCCATTCAAAACCACAGAGAAATAATTTCAAAACCGCAAAGAAGTAGTATTCCCATTCAAAACCACGGAAAAATATTAATCCCATTCAAAACCACAGAGAAATAATTTCAAAAACGCAGATATAATTATTAAATGGAAGTGAAATTAAAATTAAATTAATTTTTTTAATTCTTTAAATTTATTATGAAAAAGAGAGTTACACTCAGATCATAAAGATTATATATTCATGTTTCATTTAAATGATATTGTTCATAATTATGTTCCACATGTTACCATGTTCTCTAGTTATGTTGCTCATATTCTCTTTTTTCTCTTTTTTATCTAAGGTTATAAATTAAACATTAAAAAAAACAAATTAAAATTACATATCTAAATGCATGTGTCATTTGAATGAGAACAATCATATGTTATGTATTATTAGTTAGCTGTCACTTAGCTACTAACCAATCTAGGTCCATGTTAATCCATAATTTATCAAAGGTTGAAAGGGATCAAATTACTTGACATGCAAACTTTTTTTAAAATGTAAAACTTGAGGAAATATTTGCACCTAACCATTATGTGTATGTCTTAAATAAATTTGATCCTTTAAAATTTTCTAAATATCATCTATAATCTAGAGAGTACCTATCGAGAATCCACTTCAAAAGTTAGACAAGGAATAATGTTAATAGTAATAAAATAACATTGTTTTATGATAAAAAAATGTGAATAGTAAGAAAGTAATAGGACCCAGGTAATAAATAACACACATATTAGATTACACATTGATCAATCACAATTTATCTTCTCCAACTTTACTTATAGTCACACAAGCTAGCTTTCCCATCTTTTCATATAGATCATATAAATTATGAGGTTGGAATTGAAGATCGTTCAAAACTTTAACTCAATATTTTGTAGTAAAGGTCATACCATTCCTCTCTTTATTTCTAATCTTAATAGTTTCTTTCTCCAACCTCATATGTTTTTCCTAATTCTATTAGCATTCTAATGGATTCTTTTTCTTTTAATGCATTGTATATATCTTCACATTATAATAAAAAACATGATGAACAATAACAATGATTTCAATCAACAAATACTAACATCACACCCAACCAAGTAAAGTAGTTGGCTTTAGCTTATAAATGAGAACCTCTTTCCCAACATTATATGTTCAAATTGTTTTGCAATATATTATTGTCAAAAACACTTGACTAGATAATTCTCTTAGGCATATTTCACACAACATATATAATTGTATCAGTGATAAAATTAACGGACTATATTGTCAATGAAATGAATGCGTTGGAATAATTTCCTTTATAAAAATTCTATTCTTAAAACTATGTTGCTATTTGCTAATCTATTAATTTTTACCGAGTAGGTTGATCTATTAAATTATACCAAGTAGGTTGCTTCTTTGAATTATGATTGATAAGATGTGGTTAAGAGTGAATTAAAATATCTTTAATGCAATGGTATACTTATTTACTTTACTTTACTTTATTATATGAATTGTTTAGTTGTTGAGTTTTATCATAAAGGATTTTGTAATTAAAATTTCCAATGGAGTAATCATCATTACTAAAGGTGTATATATTTCATAATTAAAATTTTGAATGCAAAAATATTGAAGAAATACAATTCTCAATTTAAGGTTACACGACTAAATTACAATTTTAGTCACTTTAACTTAGCATACTAATTGATAACAGGTATGATGCTTCTTTGGATTATGATCGATAAGATGTGGTTATGAGTGAATTGAAATATCTTTAATGCAATGATGTAATTATTCACTTTTATATAGATAATATGTGGTAATGAGTGAATTGAAATATCTTTAATGAAATGTTGTAATTATTCACTTTTATATAGTTCATTGAACTATGTTTTGATATAGTTCACTATTATGTTGTGTTCTTTTTCATTTTGTTGATTTTTTTTAAGAAACACAATTTGGGCATTGAGGTCCACTAGGGAAATACAATTCATCTCACTCTCTAGTCCGTAAGTGAAAATGAGATTTGTTGGTACCTTTTCAGTGGCACACAAATCCCGCAAACAAAATTACTCACATATGCATACCCCCAAAATTTGAAGAATTATAATTCTCAATGCAAGGTTATTCAACTAGATAACAATTTTAGTCACTTTAACGTAGCATAATCATTTATAGCAAGTAGGTTTCTTCAGGGTGGATTATGATTGATAAAATGTGGTTCTTAGTGAATTGAAATATCTTCAATGAAATGGTGTAATTATTAACTTTTATAGAGTTCACCATCATGTTTTGTACTTTTCCTTTTTATCATAATCTGTTGATTTATTGATTTTTATCATAAGGGTTTCATAGTTACAATTTCCAATGGAGTAATCATCATTTTCAAAGGTCTATGTATTTCATAATTACAATTCCTAATGCAAGGTTAAGTGGTTATATTACAATTTTAGTCAATTTAACTAAGCATATTAATTCATATCAAGTAGCTTGTTTCTTTGAATTCTGATCGATAAAATACAGCTATGAGTGAATCAAAATATATTTAATACAATATTATAATTATTCACTTTTATATAGTTTACTATCATACTTTGTGATTTTTCATTTTTTTTATTGGTAATATGTTTATTTGTTTTTGTTTTTTTTAATTAAAGTTCTTATAGATTTTCATTTTTCCTTTTATCAATGTAGAATATAGAATACACAATAGATAGGTGTAAAGGAATTCACTTATTATACAATATAGAATATACAATACATGGGTGTAAAGGACTTCACTTATTATTTAGATTAAATCCATGTCATTTTTCCTTTTATCAATGTAGAATATAGAATACACAATAGATAGGTGTAAAGGACTTCACTTATTATACAATATAGAATATACAATACATGGGTGTAAAGGACTTCACTTATTATTTAGATTAAATCCATGTTGTTTGCTTGTCATGTTCTCCACACATATATATACCAAAGAAAATGATAACCATGACTATCACAACATAGTCCACCTAAATTATTTTTGGTAATTCATAGATTAACTTTGTGACTGTATAAATGTATTTAAATGCAAATGGTTGAAGGTGCATATATTATAATTTGTCTTAACATGTGCAAAGCAATATTCAAACCTATTCAAAGGCCATTTAAAAAAAAATATTTTAGTTTGTTATTATTATTTAACTAATATGCTCATACATTCCAACTCTTTGCTAAATTATTAATTATTGTTGAGAAAAACAATTTGTTATATTTAGAAAAAAAGTGTTAGTGGTGAAGTTAAAAATATTTTAAATTAAAATTTTATTATACATGACTTTAAAGGTTTCCATCTTCTTCACTAGAGGGTGAGTGCAAGCTAATGATGATCTCTCATGACGTGTTAGTGGCAATTCAAACATGTAAAAATAACAATATGTTAACTTGGAGGAATTATTCAAGATACTTTCACATTGAATTTGAATATGGTGTAAAAAGATGAAAGATAGGAAATTGAATTAGGTTGAACATATAATTCTTATCTTTAGACTTTATGCATAACTATGTGAAATTTGAGTTTTTCTCACATTTTTATGTTATTTTTCATGAAAAATATAATGCATATGTTCCTGCTAGTGTAGGTGCCAGGTACTTAAATGATGGAATTTCCTTAAAAAAGTTTGTAGAATTGTAGATAAGACATTGTTATTGTGCACGACTATTTTTTCAAAATTTTATAATGTTAATTTTATATATTTTCTTAAATTATGAAAATCATTATATCCTTGAAATTACGAGGTCATGTTTTAGTGTAGGGTATGAGGAACTTAACATAATCGATTTTCTTTTAATTTATGTTATATTGTAGATCTCGATCTTTACTAGTGCAACATACAATGTTTTACAAAAATGGTTAAAATACATGTGTGTGTAGTTTCATCGATGATGGATTTGTGTAGCCTATACAAAAATAAAGTGGCAAATAAAGATATTGAGAGTCATTCAAAAAATCGGAGGTTTTGATGTATTTATAGCTCGAACCACAGGTTGTTCATTCCAAACCTAAATATGAAGAAACCAATTCATAAAACACATATGCTAAAATTGTTAATCCTACCCAAAAAGAATTGAATGAAAAGATCATTCATGTGCTCTAGAGCATGCACACATTATAGAGCACACACACATTCCTATAACATGCACATGCTTTTGTGACTAAGCTTACTTGTGCACAAAGAATGTGTATACAGGTATAACTAAGGTTATGTGAGGAGAATTGATCTATAAATGGTGGGACTATGGCGTGTCTATATCATCAACATGGATCCTCCATGAAGAAAAGTTCAATGTCTTTGCCAAGAACAAGTTTCAATTTGGAAATCCAGGACATAATTTATATTGTGTTCTTTGCTCATGGCTCAATAATTCTAATCCAAAATCATCATGGACCAACCAAATGATGTGTTGCAATAATTAGAACTACTATATGACTTATTAATAAAGAAACTAGATTGTGCTAAATAGCCTGCAAAACTGGTATGGATCTGAGCTCTGTATTGTGAGCTTGTCCAATCAAAATAGGATTCATTTGTCAAAACAAATCTTTGTCTCCAATACCCTGAAATAATACCAGATGCAAATCACAAAAATCAACTCTGGGGTTCACGAAAACACTACGTACAATTGACAAATCTCCAAAAGTGAAGCTTCCTCACAATATCCCAGTAATAAAACCATAAGATAATCCCACATGTTGCATAGCAATTGCTATGGAAACTAAATGGCAGATGTAATTACTAAATCCTTTGTAACCCGAGAATTTTCAAGTGTGGGTTGATTGCTATAGGAAATGAAATGCACAACCTCCTCAAGTCATTGACTATAGGTAAATCTATAGTGTCTCAGATGTGGGGCATGTGCTAGAGGTTGTGATCACACCCATTCTCCCTCGAATTGAAGGGTCAACTACTAAGTCGACCCAAACATCCCCATTTAGAAGGATTTTCTTGTTGGATATTTTTTTAATGACTTTGGGCATGCATAATAAGACAGTGAGTGGTCGATTTGCATAATCTTAGAGGGAACATTGGTCTATAGTGCCAAAACACTCAATGCCCAAATTGAAAAACTTACATTTTCATGGGGTCACTCTTGTACTCAAATTATCTTGCATAGAACACAAGGGGGGGAACGAGAATATGTGTTGGAAACATATTAGAGCCCAAAAAAGGGTGATTGGAGGCCAAAATTCCTTGTACAAGGCATACATGTTGTCCCAAGCAACCATTGATTCCAGAAATATGAAAGATATCAATTAAATGTAAAATTATTGAGTGGGATTATGATGCAACTAGCCAACAATCCATCTCTATTTGTATCAAGATATTTGATTTTGAAACCATTTTCCCTTTCGACATGACAATTGATTTTACATATAATTAAATTGGATCATACACATGGAACATAATAGGAATCTAGAACCAATGGAGATTTATTATAATAAGAGAATTCATTACATAGGGGTGAGTTATTCATGCTCAAAACTCTTGTATTGTTACTCACTGTTGAGTCTCCATTTTGACACTTC
>JASDQU010740006.1:118727-130110 GCA_032191745.1 Picea mariana
GTGTAGAATGATTGTCTGGTGTGTTAGACTGGAAATAATGGATGCCTGTGTATGCTTACATGCCATAGTCTGTTTCTATACAAAGGATTAAGGTTGAGGCATGAATTTGCTCCACTGAGAATCGTCTTGTTTTCTTAACTCTTGTAATATTTTGGAAAGGCTCATCAACAGTACTCTTCCCTGGGGATTACTCCATAAACCTTGGAACTATGCCAAACCTTTACCCAAAGACTCAACTAAGATTCGGGACGATTGCCCAAGAGCCGTCTGAAGGTTCATGTGATCCAGGTCTGGAAACCTTATGCAAGGAAGGATAGCTCTCTAAGGTCTTGGAGTCGTGGGAGTTTGAAGCCCTGAGAAGTTGAATTTCGTGATTCAAGCTTAGAAGGGATAGCAAGCCTAATTATAGAAATAGAGAATACCCTATCATTTGGTAGAAGAACGGTCAGAATCCTTTCAGGAATACCCTAGACCTGTCGAGACCGATGGATCTAGAGAAGGAGAACAGATGTTAACACCTCGTCCCTTTCAGTCTTCGCATGTAGTCATGGGATCCCGGACCATAGATCCAAGGATCTGAAGAAGCCCTATTGACCGTCGATATTAGCCTTTATATAGGCAGGAGAGTATCATTTCGCTAACTTGTGACTTGGAGTGGTCAACGGTAGGGTTGTGTGAACTCATGATTTGCGAGATCGCGACATGATCGTGACCGTTGGATCCAAGGCACAGGAGAACTGTTGGATCAGAACCTTCGTGGTTATTGCCTATCGGGGGTTCAGAACTTGAGAGATTTTCTTTTCTATTGTAGAATTCGCGAAGTGCCGAGCACCGAGGGCTCGTGTAAACACATGACCCATCCATAAGTGGGGACCGCGTGGTTGACAGGAGGCGTAAAAACAAGCACCTAGAGAAAGGTGGGAATGAGTGACAGGTGATGGACACTTGTCGCCTGGGAAGGAGTCAACCCATTGTTGACTTATCCTATCTCGGGAACTCACGAAGAAGGAGCATGAGGGCTCAACACTCCAACTTGTGAAGTCGCGAGATGCGAGTAGCACTAGTATTTAGCCTAGGAAGTGGGTAACCAGTGGTGGACACATGTCACACTGGGAAAAAGTCAACCCACTGTTGAGTTATCGTGGCTCGGGGTTTCGCAGGATGAAGAAGCTGCACCTTGATCGCTAAGGCTACGAAACGTCGAGAGCCGAGGTCTTATGCAACAGACGACAGTGACACAGCTCGTGAGCAGAGTATAGCGGGGTTGACAAGTGGTGTGTGTGCGTCATTTTGGCAGATTCCATGCAACAATGGCCTCTCGCATCTCAGGGATTCGTGAAGGAGGAGCACGAGACCTCAACACCTCAACTGGCAAGGTTGCGAGTGCTGCTAGTGTTTGGCCTAGCCTATGGTTACATGTAGCAAGCACTAGTGAGGAGGGAGCCATACCCATATAGCATCTCAGGTATCGGTGTTTGGAGAAAGGGGAGTCGAGAGTCTTGATTCCCGAATCGCGATTTGCGAAAGGCGCTTGCGCTAAGGCCAACTTGTGGTCGTTTGGAGGAGGATAAGGATAGAGAGGATCTGTGCTAGGCCCCATAGAAGTCTCGAGGATTCTGTTCCTCGAAGAAAAAGATGAAAAATATAAGAGGACTGTAGTGGGTGTGTGACAAATTGGTATCAGAGCATGGTTAAAACACTTGGCCTACTTGGGCTCATGAACAAGTTGCGCAGAAACTCCATTTGAAGTACTCTTAAAAGGAGTAACCCTCTATCTTAACCCCCTTTAGCAAAAGTCGAACTTAAGAATGAAAATTCCTATTGTGTGTATGCATTTGGAAAATATGAATTATGCACTAATTGTGAATGAATATAATGTTGACTAACAAAAAGTGTTTTTCTTGTAGAACAAGCGGACGATCAATCACGGGAAACTACAGATGCATAGAATGGTGATGCACCACGAAGTGGGGGATGGCACCCACAACAGAGATGAAGAGTTTGATGAAAGGAGAGCAGTAGAGAACCCTCCCCATCTATCTGAGACTGTGAGAAGCCTCATGGTCGAACTACAGAGCTGCAAGGCCGACAACGAGAGGTTGATAAAAGAGCAAGAGAAGCAGACATAAATTAATGTAGTCTTGCTGCAGATTTTATCCGACATACAAAGACAATTGTAGCATGAACCTAACACCAGTCATGTGGACCGACGACAGACAAAGAAAATTCGAAGTCCACCTGAGATACGAAAACGTGGTATTTTAAGTGGCCACACTGGGAAGAGCACCTCGATAAAGGTCCACCCCAGAGATAAGGGACAAGCATTGGACGATTCCTCTGGAAAGGAAACTAGCGACTCAGAGGGATCTTCTAGTAGCAAAACTATTTCTTATTCCCGAAGAAAATGGAAGAAGAAAAATCATTCCAAAAGTCACAATCTCGAAGAATTCAAGAAGGCAAAACCACCCTCTTTCAACGGTGAAATAAGGAAGGGGGAGGAAGCGGAGGCCTGGCTGCTTGGACTAAAGAAGTATTTTAGAGTCCATGACTTCTCAAAAAACTTGAAGGCTCGAGTAGCCACTTTCAACTTGAATGGAAAGGCTTCCATTTGGTGGGAAGACCTTAAGAATGTAAAAGGGATTCACGAAGAGGACCTATCTTGGGAACGGTTTGAGAAATACTTCCGAAAGAAGTATCTGTCGGAAAAGTATTTCGACGAAAAGACTAAAGAATTCTATGAACTCAAACTGGGGCAATGCACCATAGAGGAATATGTCGGCAGATTCCTCAAATTGCTGAGGTATGTACCCTATATAAAAGCAGAGAAGGCAAAGGTGCAACGATTCATCAGTGGACTACCTAAGGACTATCATAACAAGATTGAGTTTGACGAGCCAAAGACCCTAGAAGAAACTATCCAAAAGGCAAGATATTGTTATGAACAACTGGGGCATCAGACAGAACCTCGCGAAAACTGGAAGTAGAAGAATAGTTCGAGATTCCAGAAAAAGGTGTTTAAATCCCCAAGATTTAAAAACTATAAGGACTCAAGGATGAGATTCCCAACCCAAAGTGTACACTGGAAAAATTTCCCCTCCCAGAGTGGAAATAAATCTTCTGTATCTACCCCAAGAAAGATTGATAACCCAAAGAGAGAACCCTTGAAATGTTGGGGTTGTGGAGAAGAACATCTACTGAGGGACTACCTACATCGACAACAGAACATACGGAGAATTTACAACATTCAAGAAGCTACCACTATCAATGACGTGGCCAGGAGTGTACCACAAATTTATGCAGCCTTGGATAACAAACAAGCTAACCACCAAGCTTTAGTGATGGAGATGGAAGGTATGATCACCAACCATCTAGTGTCTATTCTGATTGACCCTAGTTCAAATTAGAGTTATATATCTCCTAAGGTTGTTGATAAGTGTAAATTATAGCCACATAAACATGCCAATCCATGGTTGGTACAGTTAGCCACTGGAACCAAAAGAAAGGTAGCGGAGGTCATACCAGCTTGCCAATTCACTATGGGTGAATTCCCCACCCAAGCAACCCTAAACATACTACCCCTAGGATCATATGACATGTTGATTGGAATGGACTGTCTAGCCACATATAAAGCTAGACTGGACTGTTACCATAAAACTTTAGAATGTGTAGGTGAATAAGGAAGAAGGATAACCCTTCGAGGGATCCAAAAACCTGTCTCGGTGAGACGAATATCAACCCTTCAAATGAGAAAGTATTACAGAAAGGGATGTCTACTTTATGCGATACAAGTGTTGGAATCAGTTGAAGATGACAAACCAAGCCTTGAAGACCACCCCACACTAAGAGAATATAGAGATGTATTTCCGGAAGAGGTACTAGGTCTACCTTCGAGAAGGGACATTGACTTCTCGATAGAACTTGCACCGGGAGCAGTGCCAATGTCTAGGACACCCTACAGGATGAGCACACCCAAGCTAGTTGAGCTTAAATTACAACTAAAAGAAATGATGTACAAAGGCTATATCCGGCCCAGTTTGTCTCCATGGGGAGCACCAGTTCTGTTTGTAAAGAAGAAAGATGGTACCCTCCAACTATGCATAGATTATAGACAACTAAACAAGGTAACCATAAAGAAAAAGTACCCCTTACCCAGGATCGATGACCTGTTCGATCAATTGGGAGGTGCTTTCATCTTCTCAAAGATTGACTTTAGATCTGGATACCATCAAGTTCGAATCAAGGGTGAAGACATCCCCAAAACTGCCTTGAGGATGAGATATGGTCACTATGAGTTTGTGGTAGTACCATTTGAATTAACCAATGCCCCTGCCACTTTTATGTGCTTGATGAACAATGTGCTTAGCAAATTCCTAGACAAATTTTTTCTGGTTTTTATTAACGATATATTAATTTACTCCAAGAATAGAGAGGAACATGAGGAACATCTTAGACTTGTGCTTCAATTGTTAAGAGAACATCATCTCTATGCCAAATTTAGCAAGTGAAAATTTTTCCAGAAGCAAATACATTACTTGGGCCAAGTCATATCTGAAGAAGGAGTAGGAATAGACCCTAAGAAGACTAGGTCTATCATAGAGTGGCCTACCCCAAAGGATGTTTCATATATCAGATCCTTTATGGGCTTAGCAGGATACTATAGGAGATTTATAAAAGGATTCTCCAAGATTGGTTTTCCAATCACTGCCCTCTAGAAGCAGGGAGCTAAATTCACGTGGACACAAGAATGTGAAGAAAGATTTCAATCCCTGAAACATTTACTGACCCATGCACCCATGTTGAAGATTGTCGATCCTAAAGCTGACTTCCTCATGTGCACATATGCCTGCAAGGAAGGGATCGGAGGAGTCCTTATGCAAGGAGGAAGTGTAGTCTTCTATGAATCCCAAAAATTGAATGAGCACGAAGTCAACTATGTGACCCATGATCTAGAACTAGCCACCATAGTGCACGCCTTAAAAATGTGGAGGCATTACCTCCTGGGAAGAAAATTTGTACTTATGACAGACCACTGTGGATTGCGATATCTATTTGACCAACCAAAAATCAATGCTAGACAATCTAAGTGGATGGCCCTTCTTAGTGATTTTGACTTCAAAATCAAACATATCACGGGAAAGGAAAATAAGGTGGCCAATGCCCTTAGCAGAAGTATGAAAACAATTCATCTGGCAGCAGTGAGCACTTGTGAGATGAATGTTAAGGAAAGTGTCATGAATGCACAAGAAACAAACACATTCTTCCAGACTGTGACCTTGTACCTGGAGCAAGAACCCACAGGAATAAAGTATGAAGGCTACCAAATGATAGATGGAGGTCTGCTAACTTACAAAAATAGATTGTATGTTCCAGAATGTGATGAATTGAAGAGGTTCATAATGGGTGAACTACATAAAATACCATATGCTGGTCATCCCGGATACTAGAAGATGATCACAGCCACCAGGAAACAATTCTACTGGCCTAGATTGAAGAAAGACATAGCTAAGTACTTAGCCAAATGCATAGAATGCCAACAGGTTAAATCAGAACACCGACACCCAGTAGGATTATTACAACCTCTACCAATCCCGGAATGGAAGTGGGAAACCATTTTCATGGACTTCAACACCGGATTACCAACATCGACCAAACAAAATGATGCCATCATGGTAGTGGTGGATAAATTGAGCAAGTCTACCCATTTTATCCCCGTCAAATCGATTTGCAAGGCAATAGATATTGCGAGCATATTCATGAAGGAGATATTTAGACTACATGGTATACCTAAAGAGATCGTGTCTGACAAAGACAAGAAATTTACTTCCAACTTTTGGAAATCTTTGATGGTTGGTCTAGAGACCAAATCACTGTTTAGCACCACCTATCATCCTCAAACCAATGGATAGATCAAAAGAGTAAACCAAATATTGGAATACATGCTCAGAATGCATGTAATGCATCAACCCAAGAAGTGGGAAGATTTCCTGCCACTGGTGGAATTTGCCTACAACAATGGCTACCAAGAATCCCTGAAGATGAGCCCTTTCGAAGTCCTCTATGGTAGACCATGCAATAGTCCAGTCAGTTGGAGTAATCCCATGAAAAGAGTTACTATTGGACCCGACATGTTGAAAGAAATGGAACAACAAGTGACTCAGATAAAACAAAATCTAAAGGTCACTCAGAACATACAAAAAAGTTACGCCGACCGAAAGATAACTCTGAGAGAATTCAAGATGAGAGACCACGTATATCTTAGAGTTAGGCCCAAGAAGAGTTCCCTGAGGATGGGAGCTTGTGCCAAGTTGGCACCTCGGTATTGTGGACCCTTTGAAGTTCTAGATAGAGTGGGACCTATAGCCTATAGGCTAGCACTTCCTCCCATAGTAAAAGCACATAATGTTTTCCATGTTTCATTATTGAAGAGATGTGTACATGATTCTAATCATATAATTGACTGGTCTGTGATCTAGGTGGAACCAAAGGGAGAATTCCTGCCAAAACCTCAATGCATACTAGATAGAAAGGAAACCCCACTCAGGAACCGAACCATTGCACAGGTCAAGGTGCAGTGGAAACATTTTGGCTCAGATGAGGCTACGTGGGAAATGGAAGATGCCATGAAACAGGCATACCCGATTTTGTTTACTTCTGTACATACACATCATATTGATAGATAGAACATCGAGGATGATGTTCTTTTAAGGGGGGGGGGATTGTAACACCCTATTTCCCCCAATCTGTAAAAATAACTATATTGGCTAAGAACTATGGAAAACTCAAGGATGTGAATGTTTGACTTGACAGATCTTTGTATAAAAGGTCAATGAATGTAAATTATGTTATGAATATGTGTTGCATGACTGCTGGGAGAGGGATGTGCTAAAAGAGACCATGATGTCTAGTGAGAGGTGGTGGAAGGGACCTGGAATGGTTGCGTTAACTTCCACCGAGCCAGTACTATACTGGTTTATACTTGCTCACAAACCAAAGAAACTCTCTGATCCTAGAATGGATTTCATGTTAGATTTTTAGGTGGGGAGGCTCATCAAGAGTTAATGAGGGGATGGGGGTGAACCTCCCATTCATAACAGCCCTTATACCTGACCACGGATGGTATAATTTGCGCCACATGCAACCTTGCAGACATAAATTGGCAAGAGAGGAGAGAGAGCAGTGCGCGTGATGGGGATCACGAAAGAGACTGGAGAAACCTTGGAAATGCAGGGGGTTCTAAATACCAGGAGAAGGAGAGTAACCTTTGTCTTGGATTATTTTCCTGCATCAGGAGAAGGAGAGTAACCTTCGTCCTTGATTTATGTTGAGCTGGAAGTAGGAGACTGAACTTCAAAGCATCGTGGTCTAGCTCGGGGGTGGCTAGTGGTAAATCCGTTTGGAGTCACTGAGCCTACGATTGGGTGGAAATGAGCACCCCTCTCAGCAGTTGAATCATGCCTGGTAGATCTGATAAGTGTTTTATACCTTGTATTTCAAACTGAATATCATGAATACATGCTTATGTTTATATGCTCATAAGAATTTCTGTGTAGAATGATTGCCTGGTGTGTTAGATTGGAAATAATGGATGCCTGTGTATGCTTACATGCCATAGTCGGTTTTTGTACAAAGGATTAAGGTTGGGGCATGAATTCGCTCCACTGAGAATCATCTTGTTTTCTTAACTCTCATAATGTTCTGGGAAGGCTCATCAAGAGTACTCTTCCCAGGGAATTACTCCATAAACCTTGGAACTATGCCAAACCTTTACCCAGAGACTCGACTAAGATTCGGGATGATTGCCCAAGAGTCGTCTGAAGGTTCATGCGATCTGGGTCTAGAAACCTTATGCAAGGAAGGATATCTCTCTAGGGTCTCGAAGTCGTGGGAGTTTGAAGCCCCGAGAATTTGAATTTTGTGATTCAAGCTCAGAAGGGATAGTGAGCCCAATTATAGAAAGAGAGAATACCCTATCATTTGGTAGATGAATGGTCGAAATCCTTTGGGGAATACCCCAGACCTGTCGAGACCGATGGATCTAGAGAAGGAGTGCAGGTGTTAACACCTCGACCCTTTTAGCCTTCTCATGTAGCGATGGGATCCTGGACTGTAGATCCAAGGATCTGATGGAGCCCTATTGACCGTCGATCTTAGCCCTTGTATAGGTAGGCGAGTAGAATTTTGCTGACTCGCGACTTGGAGTGGTCAAGGGTAGGGCTGCGTGAACTCACGATTCATGAGATCATGATGTGATCATGACCATTGGATCCAAGGCATGGGAGAACCATTGGATCAGAACCTTCATGGTTATCACCTATCAGGGGTTCGGAACTTAAGAGAGTTTCTTTTTTATTGTAGAAGTCGTGAAGTGCCGAGCGCCGAGGACTCATGCAAACACATGACCCGTCCGTAAGTGGGGACCACGTGGTTGACAGGTGGCATAAAAAAAAGCACCCAGAGAAAGGTGGGAACGATTGATAGGTGATGGACACATGTCACCTGGGAAGGAGTCAACCCATTATTGACTTATCGTATCTCGAGAACTCGCGAAGGAGGAGCATGAGGGCTCAATGCTCCAACTCGTGAAGTCGCAAGATGCGAGTAGCACTAGTATTTAGCCTAGGAAGTGGGTAATCGGTGGTGGAGACGTGTCACACTAGGAAAGAGTCAACTCATTGTTGACTTATCATGGCTCGGGGTTTCGCAGGATGAAGAAGCTACACCTTGATCACTAAGGCCTCGAAACATAGAGAGTCGAGGTCTCGTGCAACGGGTGGTGGTGACACAGCACGTGAGCAGAGTATAGCGGGGTTGACAAGTGGCGTGTGCGTGTCATTTTGGCAAAGTCCACGCAACATTGACCTCTTGCGTCTTGAGGATTCACGAAGGAGGAGCATGAGAGATCAACACCTTAGCTGGCGAGGTTGCAAGTGGTGCTAGTGTTTGGCCTAGCCTACGGTTACATGTAG
Organism: Picea mariana; assembly: GCA_032191745.1. Lineage (NCBI taxonomy): Eukaryota > Viridiplantae > Streptophyta > Pinopsida > Pinales > Pinaceae > Picea > Picea mariana. Next base: position 127,694 of record JASDQU010740006.1, read on the forward strand.
CAGGCACTAGTGAGGACGGAGCCATACCCGTATAGCATCTCAGGTATCGATGTTTGGAGAAAGGGGAGTCGAGAGTCTTGATTCCCGACTTGCAAGTTGCGAAAGGCACTTGCGCTAAGGCCAACTTGTGGTCGTTTGGAGGAGGATAAGGAAAGAGAGGGTCTACGCTAGGCCCCATAGAAGTCTCGAGGATTCCGTTCCTTGAAGAAAAAGATGAAAAATCTAAGAGGGCTGTAGTGGGTGTGTGACACACTGTCACTGAAAAATAATTCTTGTCAGTAGTACATGCCATTAACAAGTTTAGACACTACATAATAGGGTATGAATGTTTTGTACATATCGACCATTCAACCATCATATTTTTGATGAAAAAACTTGTTACAAATGCTAGAGTGACTAGATGGCTATTATTACTACAAGAATTCAATATCACCATTATTGATAGGCTTGGAAAAGATAATTTAGTTGTTGATTTCTTCTCTAGACTCATTCATACAGGTGATAATACTCTGGTAGATGACAGTTTTCCAGATGAGAATCTATTTTCTATTTCTACTTACATTCCTTGGTATGCAGATGTAGCCAACTATCTTGTAACAGGAAAGCTACCTCATAATCTTCCCTCCCAAGAAAAACAAAGATTCATCCAGCTAAGTGCCAATTACATGTGGCATTATGATTGTTTATATCAAACTGGGCCTGATTTGGGATCATAAAGTGTGTCCGGGAGGATGAAATGATGAAGATATTCAAAGCCTGTCATGACCATGTGGAGGCCATTTTTCTGAAAAAAGGACAACATATAATATCTTACAATCTGACTGTTATTGGCCAACTATTTTCAAGGATGCAAAGAAGTATGTGGCCAACTATGATGATTGTCAAAGGATGGGAAAACCTATTGTAGTTGATGAGATGCCCCTCCAAGCTCAGGTAGTAATTGAACCTTTTGATAAGTGGGCTTTGGATTTTGTAGGACCTATTAACCCTATGTATTGAAGGAAGAAGTACATCTTGGTCTGCACAGATTATGTGACCAAATGGGTGGAAGCTAAAGCTTTGTATTATTCTAATGAACAATATATTGTATATTTTATCTTTGAAGAAATATTTACTCGCTTTGGTGTGCCTCGAGAAATAGTAACTGACCAAGGAACCCAATTCACCTCCAATTTGGTCAAAGATCTTACTGAACATTATAAAATCAAACATAGAAAATATTCTCCTTATCACCGTCAAACAAATGGGCAGGTGGAATCGACTAACAAGGTGATAGAAGTTATTCTTACCAAGACTATTCAACTTCATCACAAATACTGGGTTGATAGGTTGTTTGAGGCCTTACGGGCCTATATGATAGCTTGGAGAAACACAACAGGCCATACACCTTATGATTTGGTATATGGGAAGAAGGTGTTGCTTCCCATAGTGTTACACGTGATTTTGGTCACTTTGGTGATGTCTTAACAATGGTGTATTCAGGCTCCCAACAAGGACTTTTTGTCTAAGAAAAGTGGCTCCTATCTCCTTCTAAAAAGCATATTTTTAAAGAGAGTTCACAGGCTGCATGTTGCCTAGGGTGCGAGAATCCCTCATTCTCGTAGGCCACTCACACTTAGAGTGCGAACTTCTCGTAGTTTGCTCCATACACAGGGTGCGAACCTGTTTTTAAGCTTGGAAAGGAGAAGAGGTCTCGAGGGTTCTAGAAGGGAATCTTATAGAAAATGAGTTGGCATTCGTATGGTTTTCATTTTACTAACTTCTCAGATTTGATGGGATCATCCTCATCCATGTAACTATCTCTCCTTCTCCTATATATTGAAAGGGTTTCTCATGGAAAAGGTTAAGCAATATTGAATGAAGAATTGGTGAAAGAATTGTGTGAAGAACCCTGCTTGGACAGAGGCTTGAAGACTCTAGTTGGTCTATCAAGAGGAATTGGATCTTCTTCATGCATGTACAGAGAAAGTGTGTGTGTTGGAACTAAGGGTCACTCAAAGGAATCTTGTGACATCAAGGCGATAAGGTTGTATCTTCTACTTTCAATTAATATGATACAGCGGCATGTCCCTTTCCCATAAATTCACTCTTACTTTATTGTGTAATTCCTTGATCATATGCATAAGTTGACGTTGAATACATTTTGCTATCTTCACTTTGGTTGGTTTGCGTCATCTTAGACTTGACCTCATGAGAGCACCGGAGTGAAGCGGGAACAACAGAGACCTAAGGAAGCGATATAAAGGTATGTCACTTATTCCTCCCTATTAGCAGATTCGATGATTACAACTTAGGGAAAGTGATCCGGATTATTTTTGGCACCAAATGAGAGCGGAGATATAATAAAGAAATGCACAGAGATATTGCGTATATCCAGTAATATAACAGAAATATATCAGAGATGCAACCATAAACAC
>JASDQU010740006.1:130210-148330 GCA_032191745.1 Picea mariana
GATAGCTCGTTGGAAAGGTATCGTCGAGGAGATTCATTTTGGGGCCTCAATCATGCCTTTGGCTATCATTGAGAACCTCCATCTCGAAAAAACTTCATTTAGGCCCTCAAAATGGCCCCGGAAGTTAAAACCTGCTAAAAATAGTAAATTGCCAAAATGGCCAGAAAACTGTTTTGAGCCATTTGGAAAAGATGGGTGGCCCCCGATATCCACCTGGATCAGAAAGAGTCATGTCCTGTCTTGTTTTGTTCTAGATCTAGGTGGATCTAGGGAGATCTGTTAGTGTCTGCACCTACCGATTAGTCTGCGAACAAAATTGGTGACCATACTGGGGATGCAACCCATTTTTTAGTGGTTTTTGGTGTTTTTCCTTGGACATTTGCTCTTACCTTACCATTTTTCACTTCTATCAATCTCTGAGTCTTGAGGAGACCCTGACAGACTCTCTGGGTCCAAAGGTTCCTTCAATTTTTTTTGTCTTTTTCCAAATTCTGCTTAGTTTCAGTCATTCTCGCACTAAACCCTTTTGTTGCCTGCGAGAATTACTGGAGTTCGCACCCTACTGTGCAGTCTAGTGTGAACATCTCGCACTCTGCTTGTAACCATCTTGCGAGAATGCTTCATTCTCGCACTGTACACTACTGCTTTCTTGCGAACCCATTTTGCAAAATTTTGGGATTAAGGCTTTTTGTATGCTCAGATGCCCAAATTTGTATGTGCGTTTGAAGAGAACTTCTTGGGCCACTGATTGATTGTTTCTTGACTTCAGATTTTGTGAATGATTAGTCTTTGGAAATCGAAAGCTCTTCTTCATTTTTTCTCAACTGTTATCTCTTAACCTTTTCTTAACAAGGATATAATCTCTGGTCCTAAAATCCGAGTGCTTGTTTGGTTAGGAGTCGGTGATCGATTTAAAAGTTGAGATTAATTTTCTTTCTCAATTGCTCGTTACTTGGAAAATTGTTGCCCTCATGCATTTGAAAAGACTAGTCTTGTCTGCTTCTTATTTATGTCTTCATTGAAAGATTGGTTTGGGTTTTGTTGTATATTGCTTTTCATTAGTTGCTACTTTTTCTTAGTTCCACCACTGTTGTGTTGTTTCTATTGAAAATTAAAAAACATTTTTCTTTTTAAAAAGCTATTTTTTATTTTGAAAATATTGGCATTCAATTGTTGAAATAGAATGAATATAGAATTGACATTGGTCATGATTTGTTGATATTGCATTTTCAAAGAAGATTATATATCGTAGTTCAAGGTCGTTCCAGAAAACTCCTCTTTCCCTCCCATAAATAGGATTCATCGAACGAAAATTGATATTTTTCATTCCTATCTATGCATTGTTGGTTCAGAATATCACTCAACATCGGTTTCATTTCCATCTCCTTTGAGTAACAATAGCCTTTAATAACATCGCATAAATTTTAAAATTTAACTAGTAACCCTTTTCTAGGACTCTATTACACCAACATTAGCTAAGATAGAGCTTTGGAATAGGCAGAGAGATACACTCTCCAAAGCACAAAACACACAATAGCATCTTGTGGTAAGGAGTGTCAAATTCCATTTGCAACATTTTGTCTTGGGAAGCCCTTCTCACACAAGGGTCAAACCCAAGGTCGCATTGATATTGACAGAGTTACTCACCCTGCTTTGTTGATATTGGTGTAGATATTGCACATATTACGGGGGTCACTTGAAGGTATACCCACAATGATGAGTGGAAGCCTCTCAAGCTGATTTCGGGTTAGATACCTTGCCCTTGCATGTGGATCGGACTATTGATTGTCCCCCTAGGCTTTATTGTTGTTGGTGGTAACCTTAGTAGCCTATCTTCTTAGGGTCTTACACAAGGTGACTGTGAAGGGGCAAGTCTTCACGGTACCTGGAATCGACATTGGCCAAACTCACTTGGACTCCTTGGAGGGTATACCCATGATTATGTGTGGAAGCTTGCACCAAGGTGTAAGTTCATTAAGCAGGTCGTCAACGTAACTTTTCCACCCTAGCCTAGCCCCTTCTTGTCTCGTTGTTACGACATTGGATTTCATCACCAACTAGTGACTTCAAAATTAGAAGGTCTTGTTTGCTTGGTGTTTTTTCCTAGATTTTTTACTAGCACATGTTGTTTGTTTACCCAAGTTGACCATAGAATTTTCTTTGTAAGTTTTTAACTCGTTCACAATTGACCCTCCACATCGTTCACGTAGAATGCAAGGCTTACCCCCAGAAAATCTGGAAGGTTCTCAACCCTTGCCTACCAACTCACCAGAGGGCTCTCCTCAATAGAGTGAAGTCCAAGACGTCACCACTCCACAAGTGGAAAGAATTAACTCTCTAGAACAATTCCAAATTTCCAATTCTCGAGAGGACTTTTGACTTCACCCTGACTCCGAGAGACGTATTGTGCAATTGAATTCTTCCAGAGAACTAGTTGTTCAGTCTTCTGGATCACCAACTAGGCCTTTCCTAGGACCTGAGGGTCAAGATCCTTTTTGGGCTACGAACATTTTTATACGAGACCTCTTTGGCTCAGGAGTAGGCGTTGATATCACTATCTCACCTAAGCTACCCAAAACATCTGATCTAGATGTAGTACCATTTACTACTGCTTATTATTTTCCTGGTACAGAATCCCCACGAGTCAACCACATCATGAATCTCCCTTTACAAACGGTCCTTTACACAGATACTATGAGTCTTCACACCGGGATTACCGCAGCTAGACAAGCCCCCATTGGCACACCGCTTTTGCCCAAAGTCACCCCGAATCTTCCACCCAGATATCGTGTGTTGAATGCCTCTATTCCCGTTCCTACGCAAATCACATCTGGAACTCCTGGTGGTCCCACTTCTTCTGGGCACTCTCCTCCCGGTTTCATTCTGACACTTCCTCCACCCCCTTTCAGAGGACCTTTTCCATCCTCTATCAGAGGCACTAATCCTAGTGGCACCATTCCATCATTCACACCAAATTACCAGATTCGTGTTAGTGGAAAAATTCACCAAGGAGGCCCAACTCAACCTCCCCTTGCAGGGAAAATGCCAATTGGCACACAACCCCCGATTGGAACATAAACCCCAATTGGAGGACAACCCCCACTAACCCCACCCTATGGACAAAACATACCTCCATCCTTGGACCAGTATTGGAACCAGCTGATCCAACATAATTCTCAATCAGCTAGGGGGCAACAACTTTTGGCTAGCTCTATCATAACCCCTGGTACAGGCCAACCCTATCCAGGTACGTCTAATCCTATTTGGGGATCAACTACTTAACCCCATGACCCCGTTCAAGGGTACAACCCTATGAGTTACCAGCCTCCACAACCACCATCTAATCTGCCTAGATCCTTGCATTATATGCAAACTTCTTATGGTCCCACTGGTTTGCCGATGGGACTCCCTCCCCAAAGTCACCAGTGCCCGCATGTGAACAGATAGTTACCTTTCTTAGCCACCCTGGACCTCCCGGATCTGTCGAGGATTTTAAATGATATGATCTGTCACTCTCCCCAATGGCCTGCTATACCGACCAAACTACCATTTGATATCCCTAAATTTGATGAAAAAATGGGAGAGGACCCGAACAATCACGTAATGACTTTTCACCTTTGGTGCTCATCCAACTCCTTGATGGATGACTCTATTCGTTTACACCTTTTTCAAAGAAATCTCATGGGTTCTGCCCCGAAGTGGTATATAGAATTACCACAAGGTTTCTTCACCGACTTTAACACCCTCGCTATGGCTTTCCTCACCCACTACCAGTTACCGATCCGCTATAAAACAAGGACCAAGATTTTGAGTTCTTTCAAACAAACCAAAGCCACTCATATCTCCGATCACATTCATGAGTGTCGATGGAGACGATGTCTCATAACTCTAACTTCCTAATCAGTTGCTGGCAGATTGGTTCATGAAATCTTTTGTAAATGACATCAGTTGTGACATCGCCATGGGTGGAGTTGTCACAAAAGAACAGACCGTTAGTCGTGGTCAATACCTTGACCTCATTTACTCACAAATGGGTACTCTTTATGACTTACTCCCTGATGCGCCTTGTCCTTCTACTTTTGCCACTTCAACTACCCCTGCTACTTCTCATGCAGCTAGCAATGTGATTGGCACTTTCCATGCCCAACCACAGTCCGTCCAAACCTCTAGCAACAACCCCAAACCCATTTCTTCTAATGTTCAAAATTCTCTGTCTCCTACCCCTCCCACCGAAAAAACTTCTGAGGTAAATGTTGTTCAATCTACCCTCACCAGTAAAAACAAATCCAGAAAAGGAAAGGGTAAGAATAAGGAGGAAAAAAATAATTCACAAGTAGAGCGAACAAAAACACAACCTATTAACGATAGGGATAAGTGCAAACCCCGATACCCTTGTCTTATCTGTGGTGATGATCACTACACTAAAGATTGTCCATGACAAGCCGAGGTTACTAAGTTCCTTCAAGGGACCACGAAACCACCCACTCCGGCCGTATTGTCACAACCTTTCCCTTCTCAACAACAAACCCAATTGGTCATTCATGACCAACCCTCCCCCTCCAATACATCCTATGCCTTAATGTGTGCCAGAGATTCAAAGAAAAATGACATCACACTTACCACTTGAGCCAAAGATTATTCCTCCTCTAAAGAGAAGGTTGATGCTATACCTCCTTCATTGGTTCAACCATCTCCCATGACTCCACCTACCAACGGTCCTCTTCATCTCAAATGACCAAGCCTCGACACAGTTCTTCACCCTCCTCCAAAAGGCATCGTTCGGAAATCGGTTTTCAATCCTCATGCCCGTGCTGCCCAAAACTATAGTATTGTGGAAGATCTGGCCCAAGCACCATCCGTGATGTCAGCCCTCGAAGTCCTTCAAAGTTGTCCTATACAATGGAAGGCACTGTTGAAATCTATCGGTGGAATCAACCCTACGGATACAAATTTAATAATTTTAGACTTGGAAGATCACATTCCAAGGTTACCCCCTCAACTCGCTTTCCAAATACAAGTTATTGTCTTCGACAAAAACATTTGTAGAACAGTTATCGACGAGGGTGCCTCGACGTGTGTCATGTCTATTACTTGCTGGAAAGCCATCAACTCTCCCCCTTTGCTTGAATCCCACAACACACTCAAAGCATTTAATGGCTCTGGTTTTAAGCCTTACAGTGTCCTCCCTTCGTTGCCAATTACGTTAGAAGGAAAAACAGTCCAAGTTGAAGTGGAAGTCTTTGACGCTCCTCTCAATTACAACCTTCTACTTGGTCATAACTAGATCGATTCCATGCATGCAGTTGTGTCAACCCTTTTCTGTGTCATGCATTTCCCTCATCAAGGAAAGGTCATTACCGTCGACCAATTAGCCTTCTTTAACTCAGATGCGCATACCGACAACATACCGTTTATTGCCAAAACCCCCCTTGGATACAAGAACGTCGGTGTGGGTCTTTTTAAAGACTCCTCGTTAATGGGTACCTTCCCCATCCCACCACCCGATGTTTCACATCCTTCTATCGCTTCGATCAACATGATCTCCACCTCTATTCATGGAACCCCTACGTCTCATGACCCATGGATAGTACCCAACCCCGACGATCATCTTCATTACGACGATGAAATGACTTTGAGTCTGGTCGAATCCGCCTATTAGGCCATTCAATTGGCAACCCCTTCTACACCCTCTCTTGGTGATTTATCTCCAGATCCTTTTTGCGTCATCTTTCCCACGGACGAGATGATTATGTCTATTATGGAAGACACCTCCTGGGACAATGGACATCATCATTCCATCCTCTTCTTCGAACAACACACCATCGAGAGCTACCAATGGATCTCGACCCTGTAGATCGTTGTCATCATTTCAACCATTCTCGAGTCTACACACGATGTGTTTTTCGAAGGGAAATTAAGCAATATCTCACCCACCATCCCCCTCGAGATATCCATAAAACCTGGAATTGTCGAAAATGTGCACATCGGAGCTTCATGTTCCCCCGACAAAATCGTCACCTACAAGTCACTTTTCAAAGAATTTCGTGACGTCTTCACCTGGAGTTATGAAGAAATGTCGGGTATTGACCCCGACATTGTGATACATGAGATCAAGAATACCCAGACGCTAAACCTGTCCGACAATGCCTTCGTCTGGTCCACCCACATAAAACAGCCCCTATCAAGCTCAACGTCGAGAAACTTCTCAAAGCTGGCTTTATTTACCCGGTGGCTCTCACTAACTGGGTTTCCAATCTTGTCCCGATCGATAAGAAACAAGGCACAATCCGCGTGTCGTTGATTATAGGGATATTAACAAAGCATGTCCTAAAGACAACTTTCCTACCCCCTTCGTCAACTAGATTGTCGACAATTGTGCCAGAAGTGAAATCTTCTCTTTGATGGATGATTTCTCTAGATATAATCAAATCAATATCGTTCCCGAGGACCAACACAAAACTTTTTTTATTTGTCCTTGGGGTACTTTTGCCTATTGGAAACTTCCTTTCAGTCTAAAAAACACTAGTGCAACTTTCCAGCGCACTATGTCTTATGCCTTCCATGAGATCAAGCACATAGTGCAGCCATATCTTGATAAATTAACCGCTCATTCCATGTGCAGGGTCAATCATCCAATACACCTCCGAGCCATTTTCCTCCGATGTCGATTTTATCATATACGCTTGAATCCTCACAAATGCATTTTCTGCATAGAATCTGGCTGACTTCTAGGCTTTATTGTTTCATGTCAAGGGATCAGGGTAGATCCTTTGAAGGTCAAGGCGATTCTCAATCTCCCTCCTTCGCTCCTCTAGTTACAAAGTTTGCAAGGGAAAGAAAACTTTCTTCGTCGTTTCATCCCGAACTATGCCGAGCTAACTCTTGGATTTACATGACTACTCAAAAAGGGGTCAGAGTTCATATGGGATACCATTGCCAACAAATATTTTGAAGCTTTGAAACTATCCCTAATGCATACTCCGCTTCTCTTCCCACCGGATTACAATCGTGATTATTTCCTCTACCTCGTAGCCTCCGATTACACCATCGCTATGGTTCTCATCCAGGAGGATGATTCTCATGACGAACATGTCATCTATTACTTGAATCGAATTCTAACGCCTACTGAAACCAAGTATTTACATGTCAAAAAACTGGCCTTGGCATCCATCCAAGAAGTTCAATGTTTCCGGCAATATATCCTCTCTCGCAAGACTACAGTAATTTCTAACTGCAACCCTATGCAACACATTCTCACACACCAACTGCTAGGAGGAAAATACTCCAAATGGATCGTGATACTCCAGGAGTTTGACTTAGAATTCGAACGCGCTAAGTCTAAGAAATCCTTAGTGTTTGCTGAGTTGATATGCGACTTTCCCTACTCTTGGATAGAAAAGGTAGAAGCCAATTCATTACCTGATGAATCCCTTTTCCTGATTAGTTTCGATGATCTTTGGTACAGAGATATCATCATATATCTCCAAACCAAGAATTTTCGACCGAATTTGTCTAGTGTTGACCGCTGTCAAATACGCTACCAAGCCCATCCATATATTATTCTCGGTGATACTCTTTATTGTCGTGGAATTGACTCAGTTTTTTGACGCTACCTCATGTTTTACGAAGCCAAGAAATCCCTTAACGACTGCCATTTTGGAGCCTGTGGTGGTCATATGTCTGGGTATGCTACTGCCTAGAAGATCTTGCGAGCAGAGTATTTTTGGCCTTCTTTATTTAATGACTATATAAATGCTATCCAAAAATGCCACGCTTGCCAGACCTACAACCATAAAATACGATCACATCCCGCTCCTCTTCACCCTGTGGTCTCCGTCGGTCCTTTTGTGAAATGGGGTATCGATTTCCTGACATGTCACCCTCACTCGGCCAGGGGGCACAGTTTCATTATTGTATCTGTAGATTACTTTAAGAAATGGGTCCAAGCGATGTTGACATTCAACAATACTGGAAAGACTGCAACATTATTAATTTTCAATCATGTCATAGCTCGTTTGGGTGTTCCTCAAGCTATTGTTACTGATCACGGTAGCCACTTCAAAAACTTCATGATGTCCGAACTCACTGAAAAGTTGGGTCTTCGCCATGAAAACTCGACACCCTATTACCCACAAGCCAACGGCCAATTTGAAGCAATAAACAAGGTCCTCATTACCATGCTTCGACGAATGATAGGGATTCACAAGACGAGTTGGCACATGATGTTTTTTTCAGCATTATGGGCTTACCGAACATCCGTTAAATATACTACCAGATTTACACCATTCCAGTTAGTTTATGGCCTAGAAGACATCCTACCAATTGAATCTGAAATACCCTCCTTAAAATTAGCCGTCGAACTCCTCCCAAACGCTTCTGCCGAAGAAGAATGTCTGTTGTATCTCATGCGATTAGACGAAACTCGCCGCGATGCTACCCTAGTCATTGAAGCCCAGATGAAACATGTTAAGGCCCAATACGACAAACATGTCAAACCTCGTGTTTTCTCCGAAGGTGATCTGGTTCTCCTCTACGAACAAGATCGGGATATGCCGGGAGCCAGAAAATTTGAAGCCATGTGGCGAGGTCTGTATATTGTGAAACAAGTTTTGGAGAAAGGAGCTTACGAGTTTGTATATTACGATGGTATCCCTTTTAGTGAACCCAGAAATGGGTTGTACTTAAAGAAGTACTATGCCTAAGATTACTAGTGCATGAGTACTTGTATTTTATTGTATCATACTTCTTGTGTGTTACTATAGTGTGTTTTTTTCGTTATCTGGTCTTTGCTCTCAACCACTTATGTTATGTTGTGTTTTCTTTCCAGATGTCCGAGTCTTCACTACCCCACATTGGCTTTGCTGATGGTGCTAGCCGTAACACTTAGAACCTTGCTTCTGCTGCTTGGGCCATTTACGCCCCTACAAACAAACTTATCATTCTACGAGGTGTGTGTCTCGGCCGTGCGACCAACAACATTGCAGAGTATAGCGTTGTTATCGAATTTTTGATTGATTCTATCTGGCTCGGTATCCATCACTTAGTTGTACGACTCGATTCGCAACGAGTAGTACTACAACTAAGTAATGTCTATACTATTCGAAGTCCTACTTTATTACGGGTATACTTACGAATTTGCCTCTTGGAACGTTATTTTGATTATATTGAGTATTAGCATATTCCTAGATGTCTAAATACATTAACTGATGCATTAGCTAACTATTTATTAGACAGGCATTTGGGCCATTTATAAACCAATCACATCACATGTATCACACAACACAGGATAAGCCGGTAGAAACCGTATATATGTATATAACGATCAAAATTTTTTTACAAAAAGTTTCTGTCCAAGTACCAAAATCTCAAAAATGAGGCTCATAGCCTCTACAAAATAACATCATGGGTGATGCTCATGGTAACACATGACTGCCTGGGCAACTCTACGAAGTAGTCGTCTAATAGACTCTGACACGCCCACAGTATGGCGCTGATAACGTCGAGGGATCTCCCCAATAGTCATGTCTGGAATGTCAGCGGTCAATCCCTCCAAGTTTTGCTCCACTGCTTCATAATCTTCAACATCCCATCGTGCTACTAGAACCACCTCCCCTCACAGTTGAATAAGAGAGGTACCCGGAGGTCGATAAGGCCCCACATTTGTGTCATCAAAAAGAGTTTTTGTAATTAGACCTTGGACAAACATAAAAACATTGCATATGATAAAATTCACAAAAACATTTAAAAAAGTGAAAATGTGTATACTTCTTACCTAGATCTCCCCACTAAGCGTCCTCAGGTAGGGCCAAATCCGGATCCCCTCAGAAATCCAACCTGGCATAGGCATAATTGTCGACCATTAGCATCTGTGGCCACAACCAGTCAAAGAATGAATCCTTATATTTGATGATTGGTCCAACTATGTGTCGGGCCATGAGGTTGCACCACCTCAACATTCTTGGATCTTGTGGATCTAGTAAACCCCACTCAACCTACAACCACAGCAGTGGAACCCTTTCTAAGAAGAAGGATACCAAAAGTGACCCATACCCAAATTGTTTCAAATCGCCCTTTCTGCATTTCGTTAGTTGTCTCTTTATGTTGCAAAGGACTGCGTCTGACCAGTTAAAGACCTGGGGCTCTGTACACTCTATGGTGTACTAAAAATAGCTCTGGAGAGCCATGTGTGGAGTGGTGCTCCCAGCCATACGAGCAATGGTGAACAAAATGGTGCGAAGGGTCAAAATGGTTATCAATGACTGGTAATCAAGTGGTTTCTACCATGTTCGACTTCGACACATGTAGTCACATGGTTAGATTCGTACTTTTAGGTAATGGGATTGACGACCCTGGGTTTTATCTTTTTTGATCCAGGCTGCGATGGAGTATGTATGATTTGTGTTGACACATAGATCCACTTTGTATGTCACGTGGCTATGTCATCTTAATTTGAGTCTTATCGCATAGATCCACAGTGTATTCCTGGTGGCTATGTAGTATATTTGATGGCATGGATCCATGGTGTATGATTGGTGGCCATGACCTAAGTTCATGATGCCATCCGTTTGTGATCTGAGTATGGGAATGCCTACCTCAGAACTAGTACTATATTCTGCAGATGCTTGGTTGTTTGCAGGTTTCAGATTAGGTGCACTCCTGGTTTCTGACACACACACGTAGTTTACAAAGTATTTCAACTGTCATAGATTTCAGCCTCATACTTTGGAGGGAATTCTATTACACGTGATTTTGGTCACCTTGGTGATGTCTTAACAATGGTGTATTCAGGCTCCCAACAAGGACTTTTTGCCTGAGAAAAGTGGCTCCTGTCTCCTTCTAAAAATAATATTTTTAAAGAGAGTTCATACGCTGCCTATTTCCTAGGGTGTGAGAATCCCTCATTCTCACAAGCCACTCACACTTAGAGTGCGAACTTCTCGCAATTTTCTCCATACATAGGGTGCGAACCTATTTTTAAGCTTGGAAAGGAGAAGAGGTCTCAAGGGTTCTAGAAGGGAATCTTCTAGAAAATGAGTTAGCATTTGTATGGTTGTCATTTTACTGACTTCTCGGATTCGATGGGATCATCCTCATCCATGTAACTATATCTCCTTCTCCTATATATTGAAAGGGTTTCTCATGGAAAAGGTTAAGCAAGATTGAATGAAGAATTGGTGAAAGAATTGTGTGAAGAACCCTGCTTAGATAGAGGCTTGAAGACTCTAGTTGGTCTATCAAGAGGAATTGGATCTTCTTCATGCATGTACAAAGAAAGTGTGTGTGTTGGAATCAAGGCTCACTGAAAGGAATCTTGCGACATCAAGGTGATCAGGTTGTATCTTTTACTATCAATTAATATGATACATCGACATGTCCCTTTCCCATAAAGTCACTCTTACTTTATTGTGTAATTCCTTGATCATATGCATAAGTTGACGTTGAATACATTTTTCTATCTTCACTTTGGTTAGTTTGCGTCGTCTTGGACTTGACCTCATGAGAGCACCAGAGCGAAGCGGGAACAAAAGAGACCTAAGGAAGCGATATAAAGGTATGTCACTTATTCCTCCCTATTAGCAAATTCGATGATTACAACTTAGGGAAAGAGTCGTGTCCTATCCTGTTTTGTTCTAGATCTAGGTGGATCTAGGGAGATATGTTAGTGTCCGCACCTACCGATTAGTTCGATAACACATAGAATTTCAAGTGAAAACCTCAGGACTACCATGTAACTAGGGATGGATCTAGATGAGGCTAAAAAATAGGGGCTATTACAGTTGAATGAGCTTGATGATATCAGAGAAGATGCTCTTCAAAGGACCACCCTTATACAAGAACAAAGGAATAAATGGCATGAAAAGTACATCAAGAAGAATCATTTTCAGTAAGGTTATTGGACCCTACTGTATGATAGTAGGTTCAAGAATTTTAAAGGTAAATTGTCTACTAGTAGGTTGGGACCCTATGAAGTTGATACAGTTTATGACAATGGTTCAGTTAATATAAAAACTATTGAAGAGAATCAAACCTCCTTTGTCATGAATGGACATCGATTGAAGGTTTATCATAAGCCTCTATCCAAAGAGGATTTTGTCAGACATGTTCTTTAGAATTCCGAAATGCAACTGGTAAGCAACCTTCTGATCCACCATAGTAAGTTTGATTGTGTGAATTAATTTGGCTTTGTACATATCTGTAAATAGGTGTGTCAGCAGATAGAAATTTTGATGTTACTAACAAAAAAAAAATTTGATTGTGTTCTCATATAGATAAATGAATAAGAATGACATCTTCCAGGTGTAGGTCTACCCGTTTATCCAACCCTGGTAGATCATTTGGAGTTTTCTTTAAGTTTTTCAATCTCTTAAAAATTGAAAACATCGGTGAGAAGGAACTAGCCCGGGCTCGAGAAAAATCCACGAGGACAGTAGATGGAGTTTTCTTTATGTTTTTCAGACTCCTAAAAATTGAAAATACCGACGAGAAAGAACTAGCCTGGGCTCAAGAAAAAACCACGAGACAGTAGATGGAGTTTTCTTTAACTTTTTCAGACTCCTTAAAACTGAAAACACCGGCAAGCATTAACTAATCAGGGCTTGAGAAAAATCCACAGAAAAGTAGTAGTTAGGATTATTATTTTTATAATAAAAAGGAAGTGGCAACAAGAGTAGTGATCATCTTGGTTCCAAAAAGAGGAGGATTCTGAATCTCAACATGATGTTGTCCAGGCTACAAAGTACCTTCTTGTTACAAGGCTTAGGGCCCAGTCATTGAAGTATTTTTCCTTATTTTCTGACACTTTCGCTGCAAGTTCAGAGTTCCTGTATCAACTGTTTATGTTTGTTTCACCTACATGGTCTTTCAGTAGAATCAAATCACAGGTTCTCTTCCATAGCATCAGAAAACACCAACAATTTCTACAAAGTGCAGCCTACAAATTTCCAGTCTACGGAGCACCACCACCAGGTATCTTATCCAATTCTCCTTGAGTACCAGAATAAAATATTGTGATGATACGGTATTGGATAACATCTTTATGCTATTTTGGTATTAGGAAAAACTTTTTGCTCATCCGGTACTGTGGGAGAAGGTTTGTTCTCATCCTGTATTGAAGGAGAAGGCATGTTCTATTCCAGTACTGAATAAAACTTGACATTGATCCGGTACTGCAACAAATTCACCCTTGTGTTCATCCAGTACTGGGCATAGCTCTTCACTGATTTGATAAATTCACAACTGTGTTCATTCGGTACTGGGCATAACTCTACGCTGATCCAGTACTGCAACAAATTCACAATTGTGCTCATCCGGTACTATGGGAGAAGGTATGTGCTCATTCAATATTGTGGGAGAAGTTATGTGCTCATCTGGTACTGTGGGAGAAGGTCTGTGCTATTCCGGTACTGGTAAAAACTCTGCGTAGATCCGGTACTGTAAACAATGTTCGTCTTTGTGCTCATCCGGTACTGAAGGAGAAGGCTTGTGCTATTATGGTACTGGGAAAAAATCGGTGCCAATCCGGTACTGCAACAAATTTTCTCCTCTGTTCATCCGGTACTGAAGGAGAAGGTTTGTGTTGGTCTGGTACTACAACAACTATTTGTAATGGTCCAACACTATGCAGTGTTCTGGTACCAAGGTGTGATCTGGTACTGGTAATGAGGTGTTGATAGTTCTTTATGCTATACTAAAAGTTTTTTTTGGCTGCCCGATATAAATTCTTCAAGTAATAGGAGGTATAAACTCAACATTTTTTCGTTTTATTAAGGAATTGGACTAATTATGTATTAAACATGTGGTTACTCTCAATTATTGCACACTCCCTACCATGAAATTCTGCAAACCATCTCCTCGTGAAGAAATCATTCCTATACACCCGAAATGTTGAGAGTGCGATTTAATTGTATCTCTAATAGGATCAATTTCATTATTTCCATTTATATGGTGAATAAACATCATAATCCCATGATCCAACATCATTCCATACAAATGAATTAAGCCACATCTTAATGCATGTCAAAATATGATTATGTTCTGATCATGATCACGCCAGACGATTTCATACTTGTGAATTCCAGTCATAACGACCACATCTCTTGTCATCATTTCCCAACACTCATGTGAAAATGATTTTACGCCAACCTCCATATGAGTCTATAATTTATTCATGAATTCAACTTATCTTACCTTTCCATCATTACCATGGATATGACCATTGGAATCTGAATCTTAGCTTATAAATGCTCCTTTGGATGGATTCACCATCCAAATGAGCATTATTTATTGTTTTTACTGTCACACCGCCTCCATTTACACTGTGATTTTGTTCCTTCATATCGTTTGCATACTTATCTTCTTCCGGTGCTCCATCGCGGTCTGCGTTGATCTAGTACTCAACCTTCGATCCTTTGTTTCATTGCCTCATACACTTTAAGAATTGTTTTAAGCCAGCATGGGGGTTGATAGGCATGAACCTGTGTTCCATTTATACAAGGAGACACAAGAATATCAAGCTTGAGGGAGAGATTTGAATAGGCCGACTGGGTCCCATTTTTGGAAAAATTAAAAGGACATCACGAGGGAGTCTCTCTTACTTTTGCGCATACCTATGATGGAGAAAGTGTTTAGTTTGGAGATATGAAATTAACGATTTCAGAGGATACCATAGCAGAATATACAAGATTACCTTTCTCTGGAGAAAAATACTTTAAGGGGGTGATCGTTGACAGGAACCTTTGTCAAACATTTCTAAGGCTGGAGCATCAAGACCCCTATTGGACTAAGGGCATTCATTGAAAGTGCATCAAAGAAGAATATTAGACGATGCTCATTAGTTTTTAGAGATTTCTTACTTATGAAGTGAGGTATGAAGTGACCTTCCTGTACCATTTGAAACTTTTCTCACATTTTGAAGGAGGGCCACAAATTGATTTTCCTCACTTCCTATGGATGAGTTTAAATAAAATGGCGAGAGAATTTAAATCAGCTTCCAAGAAAGCCGAAACTAACATCCATCACCATGGCCTAATGAAACTATTGGTTGTCCATGCCTTGAGAAAACAAGGAAGTAGTTGGAAACAACTACTTCAACAAAAATTTTCTCAGGAAGGAGTGTTTAAATATGTAGAAGATCAGGAAACAGAGGTATACAGTGAGGGGTCCAGTAGAAAGACAAAGAAAAACAAAGGGAAGAAGTTAGGGGGTGAAGAAGCTATTGTTACACCTAGTTCATCCCATCATATTGATGAATTGGATAAGGATAAGTCTGTTATGGAGGAGCTCACTGCATCCAAAAAGAAGAAAACCTCCCAATCTCAGAAAATAAGTCCAACCTTGATTCCAAAAACTAAAAGACAAAAAAGAAAGGACTCTAGGCAAGGCAAATGATCAGATAGTTCTCCTGAAGCAACCATTGAGTTATCACCATATCTAGTTAGCAAGTTGGAAAATCCCCATGAACTAAACATTCAGAGCAGAAAAAAGTGTCAAAAGAAGGGTGTCCCAGCAGAACAAATCCTAGAGGATCCCATTACATATAAGAAGGAGAGGCCTACCCAATCTAAAGGACCAAGTCTAGCATTGAACCCTACTAATAAAATTCCATGAAGTGAGAACCAAAAAAGGAAGAAAACAGGTCAAGACGAAGTTTCACATGATGTCCCCGAGGCAACTATTGAGTTCCCTCAACAATCGGTTAATGAGTTGGAGGATACCCCTCAAGTAGCTATTGTGTTTCCTCAAGAGTCGATTAGTGAGTTGGAGAAAAATCCTAAGATGACAAGTGGAAGTAAGCGGAAGCTTAAAATGAGGAAGGCTCAAAAGAAACAAATCTCAGAGCCTACACCTCAATCCTCCAGAGTGGAAATAGGGAATGTTCAGCAAGGACAAACATCAGAACCCACACTTTGGTCCTCCAAGGTGAAAATCAAATCTGCACAAGAAAAACAAGTTCCCAAGCCTATAACTGCTATTAAAATAAAGGAGAGGAAGTTGTTTGAAGAGACTTCCACCCTTGTCAGCAAATCTGAGGAAGTCTCACTTCCTGTACAAAGAACCACCAGGAGCATGGCCAAACAGATAACAATTCCACACGTGCCTTCTCTTCTAGAAGAGCCTATTGATATTCTGACTTCTCTAGAGAAAGAAAGTGGCTATGGAGCTATGATTAGTGAGACTGAGGGGTTAGTGACAGAACCCTTGAGAGTTCTAAGAAAGGAGAAGGAATCCCGAGAGGAGGTGATGGAACAAACAACCACATATGATCCTGACAATTCTATGAGCAAACAACAATTGATAGTGAAGATTGGGAAACTAACAAAACAGAATGAGAAGCTGAAGCAAGAGGTTACAAAGTACCAAGTGTTGTATAGGCACATTAAGGCATAGAATGCACAATTGAAATAAATAAACGTAAGGCTAAAAGATGCACAAGAATAGGTCTCTGCTAAACTCAACAAAGTTTTGTGTTTGATCCAATACACTAGAGTGATTAAGAAGGAACTTAGAAGCAAAGCTTATGGTCTCAACATCCTATAGCCAGATAAATGATGTTCATATAGGATGGGTGATGGTTCAGTTTTGCAAAGTTTTGAGTATCAATTTTGACATTGTTGCATGAGGACATGCAATGACTTTAGCATGGGGGAAATGTTGAGTATTCATTTTGACACTTCTATTATCCTATATTATCCTCTATCTGAGTCTATTTTACCTATGATATGTGTATATGATTGACCATTTCCTCCACAAAACTACTTTGTGACCTTGTCCATGTGCATAGAGAGGTAACATATGTTAAAACATGATTTGTTTGATTTTTTTATTAAATTGGATTAAATGGTTGATTATTTATGCTCCTAATTACTTTTAATCTTAGTTAGGTAGCTCCATCCAGTACTTCCATTGGTCCGATACTGCAACAACCGCTTGATCTCGTACTCCGCCTGATCTGGCACTCTGCCTGATCTTGTACCAATACTCCTCCTGATCTAGTACTCTGCTATGATCCAATACCAGTTCAACACCTCTTCTGGTGCCAGCTCAGCGTCTCTTCCAGTACCAGCTCAATGTATCTTCTGGTACCACTACTCAGTGCCTCTTCTGGTACCATCTCAACACCTCTTTCGGTACCAGCTCAATGACACTTCTGGTACCAGCTCAACACCTCTTCTGGTACTAGCCCACACCTATTCCGGTACCACCATTGCGCTGGTCCGGTACCCAGATTTATGACTGTTCTAGTCTGGTACTAAACCCCTGTCTACAAGATTCACGTGTTGAACGAGTATGTTGGTGGTGATTCCAAGAAGTTATTTGGATGGAAGTATCCTGAGGTAGTTTTGGTTATCAATATAGACTTCATCACTCATGCACTTTGTGTCCTGAGGATGAAGTCCATCCCTTGAGATACGATATGAATTACCAATTGTAACATTTTGAAAACATTTGATAATTATCTTCAGATCTTGGTTATAACAACTCATCTTCTTTAAAAGGGATGTTGTGTAGATGATAGGAAGTAAGTAGTAAGAAGAGGATGATACACATTGTTATGATGAATGAAATGTTGAACTGTTGATTCAATCCATCAATTGAAGGAATACAAACGATATTTTGTGTAATTAATGGGAATGAGTAAAGTGCTTTAGTCTGTGATTTCTTTAGAGGTACCTTGTTGGTTCGGTAAGGGCCCACCACCCCAACCAAGGTAAACCTCCTTGTATATGTATTTGTGTGTTGTAAGTCAATTGCGTGAGTGTGAACACTTAATAGTTGTGTGTTGTAAATGATTTTAAATGCATAAACTTTTCTAAGTTTAGTACATATTTATTTGATTTTGAATTAGTGTTAGTAAATGGTTATACATTGAGTAGAATAGATAATTCCATTTCCATTTCTGCAGATTGATATTTAATTGATAAGAGTTTGATAGATGTGTGGGATTGTTAAGTTAACATATTGTTGTTTTTCCATGTTTTCATTGCCACTAATGTGTCATGAGAGACCATCATTAGCTTTCACTCACCCATATCATATTCAACACATGCACTAATGAAAACATATGCATTATAGTTTTCTTGAAAATTAACATACCATTGTTATAAAAACTCAAATTTCACA
>JASDQU010740006.1:148420-166853 GCA_032191745.1 Picea mariana
ACTAATGCATCATGAGAGACCATGGTTAGCTTGCACCCACCCTAAGTAATTTTGGAAACTAATAACCACACTACTGGAAGCCAATGATATCACTTTTGGAAACCAATGATCACACTTTTGAAAACCAATAATTGCACTAATAATCACTCTTTTGGAAACTGATAATCACACTCTTGAAACATGATTTAAGTCTAGATTATCACCAAATAGACTAATTTAATGAAATGAGGGTTGAGTATTCTTATTGATTTTAGAGTTTATTCCTTATCTTAACAAATTTAAATCCACCATTTTATCTTCATGTGATTTGCAAAGTTATTACTCTCATTTTGTTGGATAATTGCACAAAGTCATCTAAAACTACCATTTATGCATTTTTCAAGTTACTAACATGATTATGTTAAAAAAAATTCAGTACTTCCCAAAATTCATCACATGATTAATTCTAGAGAAATAAATGAAAAATTACAATGTGAAAATAAAATGACAAGAATGACGTGGAAAAAGATTAACAATGCCACAAAACTAACTCAACACCTTATTTTCTATGAAGACGAAAGGTAAGGACAACAAACTGATATGAAAAATTTGCACTAAATCAAACATCATAAAATACACCAAGATTATACACCATAGCATGTCCAATATACAAATTTAAATTCATATCACATATTTTATGCTCACCTTCAAACATCATACAATACACCAAGATTATTGATCCAAAATATATTTGCAAAATGGAATTAATACATATTATTATCAAAAGATGCTTAACACATAATAATATATATATAGTAAAATCAATTTCTATTCAATAAGGAAATAAGTTGAAACTGTAAAATGCAGCGGAAACAATCTTGCTAGAATGGTGGCGGCTTATCTCTGAGAAGAGATGTGACGACTACGCTCATTCAGAAGAAGATGATTACAATGACGCTCTGAAGGCCTTTTTACAATAAACATGAATTTCAAAAACCCTAGACATCCAAAAAACCTAACCCTAGGAGATGGAGCACCAAAAGTCATGTGGGCCTCGTTTGGGTAAGTTAGTACATCAACTTCTCGAGGTCGTAACGTTTTCATACGATCTTCGTTTTAGGCGCACGATAGCCCATTGGAAAGGTCTATCCGAGGAATAATTTTTTTTTATTTCTATCAAAGGTCAATTTGACTATTTCGAGCCATAAAAAACGTTGTTTTGGGCCTCAAAATGGCCCTGCAAGTGAGGGACCTGAAAACTAAGGAAAAAACTGCCAAACTGGAAAACTGTCAAAATGAGGTAGTTGGAATAGGTGGGAGGCTACCAAAATCCATCTGGATCAATCCTCATCCCTTAGGAAGCAATGGTCTCCATTGTTTTGAGTTCCCCCATCAGATGAGGAAATTTATGTTGAATTTGGCCCTAGGTGAGCCACTTGCCTTGGTGCAGAAGTTGCCTTGCTTTAACAACTCGATAAAGCTGGATCATTTGTTGGAGAGTGCCCTTGATTTGTTTTTCCACAATATGATCACTTGATCCTTGTTGTATGCAATCATGGTTGATGTCTGTTGGTGTCAGTTGTTCTTCTATCTCTAAGGTGTCCAATAATGGCGGGAAATATGGTCGAAGGATATCCACGTTAAACACTAGGTGAAAGACAAGGAAAGGAGGAATGTTGAGCTCAAAATAATTATCACCCATAGCCTTGGAGTTGGTGTACGACCCATAACAGAGTGGGAGAAACTTCTGATGGGGACATGTAAGGCTCTCTTTTTGCAAGACCAACCAAACTTTGTATCCCACCTGAAACTTATGTGGGACCCAATGTTGATCATGGTGTTTCTTGTACTTGTCATTGGACTTCTGTAGGAAATCCTGAACCTGTTAGCGGATGTGCTGGATCCACTCAATGAACTGGCTGGATTTTTTGACTTGAGTTGGAGTAGGAGATGAGTTGGTCGAGCTGAATGCAAGGGGTAGTGAAACATATATGGGACCTAATGGTTGGAATCTCAAACTCACTTGAAAGGGGTTGTGGCCAGTTGAGCTATGAAGGGATCGGTTGTAGCTATTTTGAATATAGGGGAGACTCTCATCCCATGTGCAAGGGTGCTTGGAATTATACATGTGTAGGATATGCATGATCATTCGATTTAAGACCTCGGTTTGGCCATCTGTTTGGGGTGGAAGATCGTGGATTTGGTGAGCTTGGTGTCCAACATTGACCAAAGGATTGACCAGAATGTGTTGAGAAATTGAATGTCCCGATATGAGACAAGGGTTTTTGGTATTCCAAAATGAACCCAGACTTGTTCAAAGAAGATCTTGGCAATGGTCTCTACTGTGATGCTCTTCCTGCAAGCGGCCAAAATCACCATCTTAGAAAAGCGATCAAAAACCAAAAAAACATATTCATTGCCCCGCTTGGTGGATGGAAAGCTTGACATTTAGTCCATTGAGATGGATTCCCATGGCCTTTCATGAGTAGCTAGAGGGGTGTACATGTCATGTTTCTCAGTGTTCGGTTTGGCAATCGCACAGGCAGTGCAGGACCTGATATACTTGTTGATCTCATGTCGATGTTTCGGCTAGTAGAAATGTTTTTACATCATTTCCACTGTCTTTTCGATGCTGAATTGTCCTACCACCCGACTATATTGGGATTCCCAGATCAACTTCACTCGCTCGCTTGATGGAATGAAAATATGGCCCAGACAACACAACAACCTGTCTTGTAGATGGAAATTAGCGACAAATGCGTTTGCACCCAACATTTGGTAGGTGGTGGCGAAGTATGGTCCTGTCTCATAGAGTTGGGGCCATCCAGAGGTCTCATGGCCGCAAGAGTCTAGCACCGTGTTGAGTGTTGCAACTAACGATCTACTGAGGCAATCAACGAAGCGGTTGGTGCTTCCCATTTTATACTTGATGTTGAGGAGGAATTGTTGCAAGTACGTGGACCACTTCTGATGGTGGTCATTCTGCAATTTTACTTGTGTCTGCATGAACTATAGTGGATTATGATCAGTGTGGATGATTGTCTCCTTCCAAAGAATGTAATGTCTCCACTGGAAGCAGGCATGCACAATGGAGTACATTTCTTTGTCGTAATTATGGTACTTACAGACAACATCTGATTGTGTCTCACTTTGATAGGTCATAGGGTGGTCGTGCTGAGTGAGAATGATGCCCACAACATAGTCTAAATCATTTGTCTCGATCTGAAATGGTTGTTGCAGGTTCGGTAGTGAAAGTATTGGGGCTGAGCACAAGCGTTGCTTCAAATCATCAAATGCTTGTTGTTGGGATTGATCCCACACAAATTTGTCCTTACCACCACCCCTGGTTACTTGTATGAGGGCCCATGCAATATGGGAGAATCCCAACATGAATTTGCAGTAGAAATTGGCAAGGCCCAAGAAGCTCTAAAGCTCAGTGAGTGTGGTTGGGGCTAGAAAGTCACGGATGACTTGTATTTTTGTTGGATATACATGTACGCCATGTTGATCAATGATGTATCCCAGGTAATAAATCATGTCCATGCTGAAGGAGCATTTTTCCAAGTTGGCATAGAGATGGTGTTGTTGCAAGGTGTGCAGAACCTACTGAATATGTTGCAAGTGTTCTTCCCAAGTCTTGTTGTAAATGACGATGTCATCCAAATACACCAATACAAAAGTATTGGTAAATTTTCGTAGGATCTCATCCAAAATTCTCATAAAAGTGGCTGGAGAATTTGTCAAACCAAAGGGAATGACCAACCATTCAAAAAGACCTTCCTTTGACTTGAAGGAGTTCTTTTGTACATGTGTTTGTTCTATCAAGACCTGGTGGTATCCATACTTCAGATCAATCTTACTGAAGTATTTGACTCTCGTGAGATGATCAAGGAGGTCATCGATTTGGGGAATCGACTACCAGTTTCTAACTATGATTTTATTAAGGTCCCAGTAATCAATGCAAAGTCGCCAAGTTCCAACTTTCTTCTATACTAGCACGATTTAGCTCTCGCAAGATGATGAGCTGGGATAGATGTGCCCCTTGTGGAGTAGTTCTTGGATCTGTCGCTTGATCTCCTCATTCTATAAAAGATAACGGTGGTAGACTAACCCATTAGGCAGCGGTACATCGGGGGTCCGATCGATGGGGTGTTTGACCTGACAGTGCATAGGTACCCTGATAGGTGAGCAGAAGATATCTAAGTATTCTTCCATGAACTTATCCACTTGCTTCTGTTGTGTGGAGAGGTTGGTAGCAGAGACCCTAGATGTGGCTGCGATATTTCTCTCATTCTGAAAGAGAATCACAAAGAAGAAAAACTTCCATGTCTGAGAGATGATCTTTCTGCGTTGCTTGGCAGAGATCAAGGAAATAGAATTGGGTGGGACTACCTCGAGCATCCTGTACAATTTATTATTCAAAGTAAGAATAAAACTGCAAGGCCTAGACTCATATACAACATGACGTTTCAATAAATATGGTTGGCCCAAAAAATCATTACAAACTTTGAGAGGGGAAACATCACACAATACCTCATCTTTGAAGGGCTTGATGTTGTTTTACAGGCAACATTGTTGGCTCACGCGGATGTCGCTTCCTTGGTGGAGCCATCTGATTTTGTAGGGTTGTGTGTGCGGCATTTTTGACAGGTCGAGTCGCTTGACAAGATCTGCTGAGATGAGGTTATTCTGGCTTCAACTATCAACGATGAAGTGCATTGGGGTACCCTTCACCCACATATGTGAATGAAAAAGGAACTCTCCTTCCTTTGGCTCATTTGATTCATCAGGCTAGAGCTTGGTGGTAGCAACAATAGCACTGGGTTCTGCATCAATGATGTGTCTCCCCCTTTCCGTTTCCGACTCAGAGTCAGAACCCACATCTGATTATGAGTCTTTCACCTCAGCCACTAGTGACTGCTTCAAGCGGAAATAAATAGTGTTATGTCAGGGGCTCTTATGGAAGTCCCACCACTTCCCGGTATCTTTATTTTTCTTTCTAGTGTCCTTCTTTGCTTGCATCCTGGACTAGTTATCTCGAGGTTGTCTTTCTTTTCTATATCCTTTGTTCTATGAGTTAGGGCCACCCTTTCCTAGCTTTTGCTGTGAGGGGTTCCCATGCCCAAATTGCTGCGACTTTTGTTTGAGCTTCTACTCAATTTTGACGGGATATCGATAGGTCGTGCCCAAGGATGAGATGTACATAAACTCCATTTTGGCCTAGATGTATCTATGCAGACCGCCGTGATACTTGAACACTAGATGTCACTCAGAATCTTTGATACCCATCTTGGTGCACAATGTATGGAAGATATATGTGAACTCGGGCACCGCTTGGTCTCTTTCCTGTCGTAGTGTAGTCCATTTTGTGTACAGGTCATCATAACTTCCAACAGAGTAGTATTATTCCTTAATAGCATCCCTGAAGGACTCCCAAGTAGCTGTGACTGTAAATAATGAGGGTTCCTCTATTTCCTTTTGCTCACATAAATTTTCCCACCAATATTTGACATGGGGGATGACTTTGAGGAGCGTAAAAGTAATCTTTTCTCTATTCGAGAAGTTATGGACAGAGAAATACCCTTCTAACAGATTCAACCATTTGTCTATCATATCTGCATCTACCTGACCTTCAAATATAGGAGTATCGAATTTGATTTGAAGGGGACGACACCTCTGTTTGAGGAAGATGTGTCTCTTGTTGGTTGCCGCCAAAGGATTTGCACAAAACTATCCATCATCTCATTTATTTGTTGCGTGAGTGATTCCTCGAGCAACATTTTGAACGGATCGCATGTCCCGTCATCTTTCTTTTCTTCTTCCATGAGAGGTCGTTTGGGTGTGCGAGAGCTTTTGTCCTCAAGAGAAACAAGCTTGAGACCCAATTCTTTGTACTTTGACCTCGTTGGGGACATGCATTAAGAATGAAAAGGAGTAGACTGCTCTGATACCACTGATCCATAATATATTTGCAGAACAAAATGAATACAGATTATTATCAAAAGACGTTTAACAAAGAATAATAGATATACAGTAAAATTGGTTTCTATTCAATAAGTAAATAAGTTGAAACTGTAAAATGCAGTGGAAACAAGCTTGCTAGAATGGTGGTGGCTTATCTCTGAGAAGAGATGTGATGGCTATGCTTATTCACAAGAAGATGATTACAATGAGGCTTTGAAGGCTTTTTTACAATAAATAGGAATGTCAAAAATCATAGACATCCAAAAAACTTAACCCTGGGAGATGAAGCGCCAAAAGTCATGTGGGCCCCATTTGGGTAAGTTAGTACATCAACTTCCGGGGATCGTAACTTTTGCATACGATCTTAGTTTTAGGCACACGATAGCCCATTGAAAAGTTCTATCTGAGGACTACACATTTTTCTATTATCTATCAAAGATCATTCTAACTGTGGCAAGCCCTAAAAAACGTTGTTCAGGGCCTCAAAACAACCTCACAAGTCAGGGACCCGAAAACTAGGGAAAAAACTGTCAAAATGAATGAGTTGGAATAAGTGGGAGGCCAACGACATCCATCTAGATCAATTGTGCACCATAGCATGTCCAATATACAAATTTAAATTCATATCACATATTTTATGTGTCCTTGGTGAGATTTCTAGTACATGGTAAACAACTAAATTGTTGCAACAATAAAGTGCAAATATTTTCAGCACTACGGATAAGGAAAAAGAATGACTAATATTATGCACCATCGCATGTCCAATATAAAAATTTAGATTCATGTCACATATTTTATGTGTTCTTTGGGGAGCTTTCTAGTACATGGTAAACAATTAAATTGTTGCAACAATAGAGTACAAATATTTTAAAAGAATAATCTCTTACAAATTAAAGATTATTTTTATGAATAAGGGTATGAACTTTAAAACTCATGAATTAGTTCATGGGGAGCTTTAACTAATTAATTTTTTTTTATAGAGTTTGAACAATTCATTTCTTTGTTTAAAACTCATAAATTAGTCCATCTCCATGAAATCACGAGTAAAGACATGAACTTTAAAAACTCATTTCTTTGTTTAAAACTCATAAATTAGTCCATCTCCATGAAATCACGAGTAAAGACATGAACTTTAAAAACTCATGAATTAGTCTATGGGTAGCTTTAACTAATTAATTTTTCTAGACTTTGAACAATTCAATTAAACAAAAAAAGTGTGCAACCAACTTATTAACATCCATAGGACAAGAACATAGAACACTAGGTGAAAATGAAATTGATAGGTGGTTACATTTAAGCCACCTCGTGCACTACCCAACAAAAACTAACACTAAATAAATAAATCTTAATTAAATACCCTACAACGTGAAAGGTAGTCATCTAAAACTACCATTTTTATTTCTCTTAAATTAAGAAATATTCAAATTAATAACAATCAAAGTTACCCTATTAGTTGAGGTCCACTTCAAAAAAACATTTGACACCCATGTAACATGCAAAATGGATAATTCAAAAATCACATTAAAAGTTACGAGTCGCTGAAAGTGACAACTGTCACACGCTAAATCTGAACGGTTCTCTTTCTATATTATAAATTCTATCCTTCCACGAAAGAGAACGTGAATGAGACATCAAAATCAAATGATAAATATCACAATAAAACTGTACAGAATAAACATGTTCTCTTTGCTGGTATATGTTTATTCTCTACAGATTGTATCACAATCAAATGATAAATATCTAATTACATGTTTTGATTAACTTCGTTTGGGTTAACTTTCAAGTTTCTTGTGTTTACTATGTGAATGAAATAATTGAAATAAAAAACTTTAAAGTACGTTTTATTGTAATTATTTATTTTTGGTGGAGTGTAAATAAAAATATTACATCTTTTAATAATAGAGAAAAATTAAGGTAGAGTTATTTTAACTTAGGATTTATCATGTATTAAGTAACAAATTTCTCCATATATAAATTTGAGTTAAGATGGATATAAGTTGGTTCTTTATTTATATACGTGCCAAAGCCATGTGTCAACTCCATCTTAAGCACTGAAGGAATTGAACATCTCCTTCATACTCAATCCACCATAAAAAAAAATATTTTCAATTCTTATATATATATATATATATATATATAATATTGAAATATTTACTTGTTACTAAGATGTTTTTAAATGAGTTAAGTACTAAAATAATTGCACATTTCCCTAATACTCACTCCACCATAAGTGTTTTTTACTTTCAATTGTTATATATAAAGTTGATATTGAAATATTTAGTTGTTACTAATATGTTTTTAAATGACATGTATTAACTCCATGTTCAACTTTGAAGGATTTACACATCTCACTAGTATGGAGAAGTAAAAATCACTATGTGCCTAATAAGAATTTGATTACTTTTAATTTCTCTCTATATAAATTTGATATAAAATTATTTGTTAAAATATTTTTTTAAATGTGGCTTCTCAACTTTCGATTGCTCACATTAAAATATTTTATTTGTGGCCCACATTGAAACTATCTTTTTGTTATTAATATTTTTTAAATACCACAGGTCAACTCCATAATATTAAAGATGTGTAACATCCCACTCTTGTGCACACCCAATTGGACTTATTCTTTGAGGACACTTGTGTGCAAGTGATCCAGTTCATTATATGATTGACTGTTTCGATTATGGATTATGGTGATGTTGTGGATATGATAATATGTTAGTTTATTACATTTGTATCGGCATGTGCTATTCACTAGTTTTTCTTAAGTGTGCAAGACTCTGGACCGATTGAGGATGCCAATGGCATCGATGGACCTCCTTGGACTCCATATCGAGTCAGGGAGTGGACTGTTATGGTTTGAGTGTTTTTGATATTGCATATGTGACATATGACTAGTATATTATGATATTGATTTTTATCGTTGACATGTTTTGTTGATGGATGCATGCTATCGATAACTTGCTAACCAGACTCACATTTGGAGTAAAGGGGTCACACATGAAAACCAGAGATATTGAGGAAGAGGTGTGGCAGCAGCCTGCCACATCCTACTAGCACTCTCGTCGTGGCTCGAACTGTAGGTTAACGATTACCTAGTTTGAGAGATCCACGATGTTGTGAGGGCAGACTGTGACAGTCACTCACGATGATTCTAAGGGGCGAGCAATAAGGAAGGGTCATTATTCCTTATAGCCTCTTAGTCTCCCACAAGGTCACCTGACGAAGTATTGAGTCCAAGGGTTTGACGTCTACCAAAATCAGTCAAAAGACGAGTGGCACCCTTGGAGCACGTAGTGCGTCCTGAAGGGGATGTCGTGATTTTAACACTAGTAAGTTAATGAACCTAGTACCTAGAAAACTATGTCTCCCTAGGACTTGGTCAACCTTAAAATGAATGATTGCATAAATAAAGATTAATAATTATAATTTTTCCTTAAAAA
Source organism: Picea mariana (assembly GCA_032191745.1). Taxonomy (NCBI): domain Eukaryota; kingdom Viridiplantae; phylum Streptophyta; class Pinopsida; order Pinales; family Pinaceae; genus Picea; species Picea mariana. The sequence goes on from JASDQU010740006.1 coordinate 157,804, forward strand.
CAAATTTTGTTGAGCCTATAGAATTCAAATCCTAGGTCTACATAGATCTAGAGAACTAAAATTTAATTAAGCAAATACTTGGGGGGGGGGATGAAGAAATTGGGGATGAAAACTAAAACTTAAAAAGAATTTTTTTATTGAAGGATTAAATTATTTAAAAGATTAATTGACGGCTAAGTACAAAACCTGCTAAATTAAGAACTTAGACCAAAAAGGGGAAGCTTTAACTCAAAAGGAATGTGGAACATAGTAGGGAATCTAGTCTGGAGAACTTTATAATTTCGAACTCAACTAAGTTTTAAGAAAGGCATCAGTCATTAAAGGAATGTAAGGGAATAAAGGGACATCAAGGAGCGTTTTTAGGAACGCTTTTAGGTGGGTGAGGGAAATTGTCAAATTAAATTAATTAAATAAATAAATTTCTGGTGCAACTAAGAGATTGGGTGACAAGTGTATGGAAGAGAATTTTCCTAATTAATTTTTAATAAAAATGATTTAATGTGTGTTTTGGAAAGAAATCACTAAGAAAAATCTATAAAAGAAATGGCAAAAGAGGGCAAGGGATCATGTCTAACATGCTTAAGGTTATGCTGTCGGATTTTACTCTTGACTGGATTTTCTTGTGGCAGTTGGGACACCCAGCTCAGATAGCGAGTGGTAGCTTGACCTTGCGAGGTGAGCTAGGATATATCTTTCTCTGGTTTGTATGCATGGACCCTTTGCGGTTCGGGGGACTTAGGGGGAAGAAGGGTACTTCTAGCGTTGGCTGGGAGTACCAGTGAGATCTCAACAGTTAGCAAGAAGGATTTGAACGGAGCACAAGCACGGGAAAATGACTTGGGATTCTTCGGCTTCAGATACAGTACGCAGGTGTAATTTTTCATTGGTAAATTAGTTAAAATTTTATGCATATGAATATCAATATTGATGAATCTTGTATTGAATTTATGAAACAGTGGTTGATAAATTGTAGTTCAGAGAAATTTATTCCATCTTGGTTTGGTTCTATGTTAAGATGTACATACTTTACTCCCTCTAGATTTGAACCTATGACCTCTTAGGAAGAAACACATATAACCTTAATTTTACCCTAAAAAAATTAAATCTAAACAAATTCTCAATCATGAGATCGTTGTTTTCCATTCTGATTCCCAGTTATTGTATTGTTGTTTTTATCGTTGTACTGATGTTTGCTCTATTCGTATCAATTTGTCTTTCTCTTTCTTGTATATACCGCGCGCACAGAAAAAAAAAAAAACGATTTTATAGTTAGACTCGCGCCCCCCCAAAAAAAAATCTAATAACTATATCAGAGTTGACCGTTCTGGATGCCAAAAAAATGTCCCCTCACGCATTATTGTCTATTGATATCTGCAAACATAAACGCATCAACCATTGCGTGTGCATTGTTTCTGGGATCATTGTTGTATATACACATCGCATTTGCAAGGTTTCATTAAATTCGGCTGAATCTATAAAATAAATAAAATAATCACCAATCCATTAGATTCGGTCAAACTATTGGTAAAATTTGATTTGTCTTTCAATGTTGTAAAACATTTCTATTGTGTTGCAATGTTTCTCTATCATAGAGGGATCAAATAGATCAGAACACCATATCCTTTTAAAAAAAATAGTGTATATGTAGCATTGTAACAAATATAGAAGAAGCCGTCCCCGAGGTGTAGGACAGTCGGTGACGGAGTGTGTTGTTAAGCCACTCCGTGATGTTAAAGTCACCGGTTCGAAACCTGCGGGGACAAAAAATCCAACCATGTTAAGGGTCGGTGTGGCTCAGGCCGGGTGCGATCCCCGGGTGATTTTGACGGCTTAGATGCCCCTGAGTCGCGGTTTCTCAAGCCACAGGTTAATTGTGTAACCAACAGGTCCCGCACAAATTAACAAACAAAAAAAAAACATTAGATGTACCTATAGAGACTAATAAAATAATAAAATATGGCAAACCCATGTACTACTATAGCCCATGTACCTACATAGACTAATAAAATATGGCAAGTGCATTACTATAGCCACTGCAACCAACCTAAAGGCATAGACTTGAAAAAATTCTGCTATCGAACTAAAAACAAATGCATGGATCATATGCAACGGTCCACAAGAACCGATTTGTATTTCTTTTGTAATACATTTTATCCGGCTATAAACAGAAAAAGACCGTTGCATCACAATTTAGGTCATACGTTGTACAATTGGTAGAATATCTGTATGATCTTTACACTATAGAATAATATGGTTGCCACATTCTACTGATTGTGGTGTACAGCCTTTGCCGGGCAACGAGAAGCCATCGAGCCTCTTGGATATTTTGATTCATTTTAAAATGATCTAAATTGTCAAAATTTCAAATAAAAACTCTACCTAAAAACTAGATTCACCAAAATGGTTACATTTACTCAATCTACTCCTTTCAAAGTCTTTAAAAACCAAGAATCATTATGCTATTTTAAGGGATCCACCATGTGGGTGATGGTCAAAAGGTTAGTGAGAGAGGGTCTAATAATCTAGCCTTTACTTGGAATTTGTGAGAATTCATGTGAGGACTTGTGTCATGTGTGGTTTTTTAATATTTTTTTATTTTTCAAATTTGGTTTTCATGTTTGATTTTACAAGGAAAAATAACTAATATTTATTATAATTAATTAACATATAATAAGTGAATAAATTTAATTTATTTTATTTTCAAACCCCATACAGATTGTGTTATAGTTTGATTTTATTAATGATAATTTTGTTTATAAATCTTTTTTTTAACGGTTTTATCTTAGTAAAAAAAAATAGACTTATTGGAATGATTACATTTATTTATTTATTAAATAACTTCTTTTTATTAAAACACAATTAATAACTAAATAAATTCATTTTTTTTAATTTTGTTTTTTTTCAAATTTAATAAAAAAATTATTATAAATTATAATTTGAAATAATCATTAAAAATTTCTAAAAGTTAAAATCATTTTTTTTAACTCATTTTAAAACAATATAAATAATTGAATTGAACTTGAAAATAATGTAGATAATGGTGAACATATTAGTAAAATCAGATCATGGAACTTCATGTTAAATAAATTTTGTTGGGAGGACTTTTTATTTTCAATAGGGAGATAGTGTGTTATTTTTCAACATTTTGTTTTACAAAAAAAAAAAAATCAATACAATTACATGCACTCTAAAGGGAGTATTTAATATTGTATATATTGAGATATATATTGTGAGATCTAAAACACTTTTAAATGTTTTAATGTTGAAAAAAAAATCTATACAATTACATGCACACTAAAAGGAGTATTTAATATTGTATATATTGAGATATATATTGTGAGACCTAAAACATTATATATTTCAACATTTACAATATTAAATGTTTTAATGTTGTAGACATTGGGTCAAAGAAGCAATAGCTTAAGAATCATATAAAATCAATCTACAAATATTTATTTTATGGATAATATTAAGAAAATATATGGAATAGTTTTTGTTGATCTATGTTAAAATAAGAATATAATTTTATTTGTAAAATAAGTTTTTTTTTTTTTTGAAACTACTTTCACATATTATTACTAATTTTTTGTTTGCTAAAAGTAAAAGAAAAATTATTATTACTTTTTAAATACTATATTTTTAAAATTATTATGGAAAGCTTGATATATAGCCATGAGTTCGTCATATACTACTTAGTAGTACTAAGCTTAAGAGTAATGTGGTGGATGTTAAGGAAAATGAATTAGTTACATCCTTAGTTAATTAGTGAATTTATTGTTATAGGAGTTGGTAAAATTTTGTATATTAATATCCAGAACATATTAATGTGTTGTATAATGTGTTGCATAATTATATTTCTCCTTAATCTTTTAAAGGGTTTCAAGAAAAGTGATTGGAAGTTGTAAACTTGGGTATATATGTTTGCCTTGAAACTTACTAGATTGATTTGTTACTTTTTAGATATGATATTTTTATTTTGATGTGAACAATCTCACTTATTATTTTAAGATTTAAATATATTACTTGGATATATATACTTTCTTTGAAATTTAATTTGTGTTATAGTATTTATATTTCCAAACTATTTTGAGGGGTAGATTACTTTATTACTTTTTAAATATGATATTTTTATTTTGATGTGAACAATCTCACTTATTATTTTAAAATTTTAATATATTACTTGGTATATATGTTTTTCTTGAAATTTAATTTGTGTTATAGTATTTATATTTCTAAACTATTTAGACAAATAGATTGATTTGTTACTTTTTAGATATGATATTTTTATTTAGATGTGAACAATGTCACTTATTATTTTAAAATTTAAATATATTACTTGGGTATATATGTTTTTCTTGAAATTTAACTTGTATTATAACATTTATATTTCCAAACTATTTAGATAGGTAGATTGCTTTGTTACTTTTTAGATATGATATTTTTATTTTGATGTGAATAATCTCCATTATTATTTTTAAATATAAATATATTAAAAAAATTAATGTAATAAAATGCCTCATTTACCATGGGGCGATTTTTGTTTTTTTTTACTATAATTTTGAATACTTTGAATGTAATTCAATATAGTGTAGTTTAGTAACCTTTCTATCCTTTTCAATCATAACGACTTCACGTTTTGGAGTATGTCGTCAATTCGGTTTCAATATTTCTTCTGATTTGTTGCAATGCCAGCCATCTTGACTTGTGTTTACTAGCTAACTATACCAAAGATGGTGGAAAATGTGTCAGGTGGTTCTGTAATTATATTTCAGGTATTGAGGTGGCTATGTAATTCCATCAAAACTAGGAAGACCTAAGCACAATTCTTTTATGTTTTCTCTTCATGATGCAGACAGACTCAGATTTCATATTGCCACCTTTTGTGGTATGTTGTGGTTTAGCTGATTCTGATGTGAGTTCAAGGTTAATTCGTGCACGTCAGATCATTCATTCGTTCCAAAAATTTATTCCATGCGTTCCCAGAAGCTGATAATATGGCCACGTCACATCTGACTATGATGGAAGCTTATTCTGGTTGTGCAACTGGTTTTTGATTGCTGTAATGAATTGATGCACATAATATTGCAATGATGGTGCAATATAGACTTAGTCGAGTACTGAGATGATTTGGTGATGAATAATTTTAATTTTATGGATTTTTTTAAATGTGTAAAGAAGGGACTTATAGCCCACTGCTTTCACCAACACTCATATTTTGTGGAATCAAATTTAGGTTAAGTGTGAATTAAATTTATGTTATTTTTTCTCAAACTAATATAGACTTATATATAGATCTACCAATCAATCTTAATAATGACTACAATGCCTTTGTTCCCGTTCCCATTGTATGTTGGTTCCAAAACATTCTATTGGTATGTGTAGTTTCGATTGAGTGTCCAATAAGAGCTAGTTGTGCCTTTCCATTTCATCAACACAATTTTTTTGTGAGATACCATAATTGGTTCTCTGTTATCAATGAAATCTAAGTGAAAAGTTCTCTTCTCTGTGTTTTTCTACAATCATGCAAGGCTGTAATATGTCAATAAATTGCCAGGTGTTTTCTAGTGTAATTCTCTCTTTTAATCATCAATGAGCAAAATGAGTGTCTCTTTTTGTTGTCTTCAATGCTTGGCAATTCTCAAGCCAATTCCAATACTAGAAGACAAATCATAGGGGTTTGAGTAAGTGAAACTATGACATAGCACATGCATTCATAGGATATTAAAGAATACTCAAAATTTCAATACATATCGAACAATACCCCACAAATTTCTTTTGTTGAACCCTCCTCTCAATACATTTATCCAATTTAAAAACTCTCGATTTTTACTAGATATCTAGGTATCCATTTTTTATGACATTTTTCAATACTCTTTTTTATTTCTACCCCTAGTACATAAATATGACTTATAAGCTCACAAATCACAAAAATACATGAGAGAATGAGAGGATTGATATTGTTGCTATCGGCATTCTCATTGTTGTTGTTGTTGTTGTCTCGATTGGGAACTGGTTAAGTCATGTATAGATATTGTAATGGTCCTTATTGGTATTATTGTTGCATCCACGACATCTTTGGAGTATGTATGGACTATAAGGGATTAGATCTCATTGATTAGATCTTGTTGTGAGAGAGGATGTATTGGAGATCTATATTGTATGAGGGTTTTGATACTGATGTTTCTAACAGAATGAAGTGATTTGCAGTCCTAAAATGTGTTTTATGTTTATCTATTATGTTATGAATGGATTTGTGTTTTTGCTACATAACTACTACTTTTTATCTAGTTAGTATTTGATTATTTTTGCAACTTAACTTTAATGGTTAATATATGGATTTGAGTAGCATAGAACTATATTTGATGTTGTGTTCTCTTTAACTCCCTTCATCACACAAGTCTCGGCTACGCTTCAGGTGATACCTCCTTCCCTTGTGGAAGGTTGAATATGATAGTGTTCCTAGACTACAACGGTGCTTTTTGTTGGTAACTACCGAGAACCATAGTCTCTATTTTACACCAACAAATGGTTTTGTTTCCGGGACCAAGATTTAAAGGAAGTTTTGAGTGGATGCATCATTGGATCTACAAGTCTGATGTTGAAAACTGGTGGGAAAGGAAGTGTGATGCATTCATAAGGAAAGATGTTGAGTTGTGGCTCAAGAAATTTAGGGTTGTAAAGGATATTGTTTTCTATTTAAAGCATGCTAGTGACAAATACAAGATCTTTTAGGTTAAGTTCCCTGAAAAGTTGTTTCAGTGGTTTGATCGGTTGCAAGCAGCCTTAGAATACAAAGATTGGATCAAAAAGTGATATAACTGGATTGTTGAGGGTATAGTATCTCTTCATTAGTTATATCATCATATCTTGCGAGTTTTTGATTTCTGGGTCCAGACTACTTTGGAGGGTTACATCATCAAGTTTGCTACCAAGAATCATCAATCCTTTTTTAAAGCAGAAGTTGTATTTAGAGAAGGAGCTAGAGGATAACTGTTGTGGGAAATCCCCCTATGGATTAAGGTTTTATTAGTGGAAGAAGGAATGTTACCTATTCATTCAATTGATATGGAAATTTAAATCCCTACACTGAGGGGAAGGTGATTTGCAAAAGGGTTCATGAGTTGAGACCAAGAAATTTTTCTTTGAGATAGGGGGATCATAAAGAGAAGAATGCAAGAGATGAATGAGCTCTGAGGAGGGATGTCATTGTGGAAAAATGGTGGCAGAACCAAATGAACACAAAGATGAATAAGATCGATCAGTTGTGGAAGAAGATCACAAGAGATGGTGATGATAAAGAACAATTAGAAGAGTTGTAGAAGTTGTAGAGATGAGGAACACTGGACAGTCAATGGTTGAAAGAGAGAGTTTTTATGAGAGGTGAATGTTATGGAGGAAGCATACAAGAGGAAGAATATTCAAAAGACATGGATGAAAGAGTATTGGTAGACACCACCACTGATGGAGAATGTTAATACTAGACCTTAGAGGGAGTTGCGGGAGAATCAAAACCTATAATGCCAAAAGATATTGAATTCATCATGAGGTAAATGAAACAATCCAAGTGAGAGAGAGCCCCTAGAACAAATAATTTGTTTCCAAAGGTAAAGAAACCAACTATGAATCACCTATTCCCCCCATCTACAAGTCTAGAAATTTCTACAATAAATCCTTCTACAATTCCTATAATTCCTAGTTGTGTGAGTTGTGCATTTGTTGGGTAGTAGCAGTAGTGGAAGTGTGGAAAGTTCGATTGCTATATTGCAACCAAGATCCCATGGTTCTATTTTAGTAGGACCTGTAAGTTCATATATGGGAACAAAAAATACAAGATCCCTTACTTGATACCATGATATTTAGAGAAAGGGAGAGGAGGATGTTGAGCAACACTGGTTTCTATGTGAATCCATTTGGAGGTCATGAGGGACCCCATAAGCCAGAAAGTTGGTTTAGTTTAAAACCATGTTGAGAGGTCAAGATCTCAAATGGTACATGAATATTATTAAGCCAGGGATTCAAGGTCAAGCCTTCAATTTGGTTCAAGTAAGATAGAGGTTTATTGTGGAACTCTAGTTGCTACAGTCAAAGAAACAAACCCTTTCTAAGTTGTGGGAGATAAATCAGAGAGATGGAGAGTCTACGATGGAATACATTAAAATATTTAAATATGTGATAAATATGTTGGCGAACCCTATTCATGAATATCATCAAAGGGAATGGTTTATTCAGGCATTGCTACCTTTGGCCCACATCCCTTCGATTCAACAAAGAATAAATTATCTAGGAGAAGTCTTGGAGAAATCCATGAATATTGAAGCTATGGAAGGCTATCCAAGGATTTTGAGAATTAAGAGACCACCTAAAGATGCCAATATTACACAACTATAGAGACATATATCTGCATTAACTGAGAAGATATAGGAGTTGACCCTTCCTAAGGTAGTTCGACCACAAGTATGGTGTACAAGATGTTATATAGAAGGTCATTTGGTGACCAAATGTCCAAGAATGAGAGAAGCATGGCCCTCTAGTATTCCAATGGAACCTTCATCACTAGGGCCATCAGAAGGATTTTTGTAGGTCTGATCCTACAAACCAATTTTACTGTATAACATCTTGTATGTCTGTATAATAGAAACCAATTTTATTGTATGTCTGTTATTCCGTGTTAAGCATCTTTTGATAATAATATGTATTCATTTCATTCTGCAAATATATACATAAAGAATTAAGATGAAACTGTAAAATGCAGCATAAACAAGCTTGCTAGAATGGTGACGGCTTATCTCGGAGAAGATTTGTGACGGTTTCACTCATTCACAAGAAGATGATTACAATGAGGCTCTGAAGGTCTTTTTACAATAAACAGGAATGTCAAAAACCCTATGTTAAGAACCAAATATCAATATAGCATAGAAAAACCTCAGAAAAAGTACTCAACGCCTTGAAAAGGAGATAATTTCAAATAATAAGCCTCTTTGAGGGGGCAACCTCCTTTTACCCCACTTAAATGTTCAAGTACAAGATGATTCTAAATGAAAATGTCTCAT
>JASDQU010740006.1:187956-199228 GCA_032191745.1 Picea mariana
TTCATAGGTAATTTTCTTACTCAATAGTGAAAAAATGTTTGTATTGACACATTGAATTTTTATTATACCTTTTAGCACATAATAGATATGGGGTTAGGATGAGTTTGGGATAGTGCATTTAGTCCATTGCAGTTGTTAGGTATCTTGATATTTTGGAGTCAGGGTTTTATATTGATTCTTTAGCCTAAATGGTTGTATGGAGTGTTTTTCTTGGACAATGTTCTTGTAAGTATTTGGCCATGATAATGTTATAGTGATTGTACATTGAGTGTTTATCTATGATAATTTTCTATCTATTTTACATGGATACCTAGTTAGAACGCCTTAGACTAACTGCAATACAATCTATATATTTGTTTCCCTAAAAGGTTGTAACTACAATTTCTATATCAATAAGTGTGGGCATGGTCAATTTTGTGAGGATGTTGGTTTGGGGCATGCCTATTTGTCACGAGATAGGATAAAATGGTAGTTAATACTATTTTGGGGTGAGAAGTAGGGCCTCTATGTTGTTATTGGTTACTACCATTATGGATTTAGGCATGCTTCTGGATAGTTCACTGCTGAAAATTCAGACCAAGTTCCCTATTACATTACTTGGAGTGTCACTTCTCATCACCAACAGAGAATTGAATATTGTTTTTCATAAGATTAGTATGAAGTAGGATTCATTTGTCATCATCTCCAACAGAGAATTGAATATCGTTTCTCATAACATTAGTGTGAACTAGGATTCATTTTTGATTTTGATGTGCACTAATCCTTATCTCACTAGATCAAAGGAAACTCTTGCATTTGAATGCAGTATTGCCACGTATGTTTTTTTTTTAATCTTAAGAACTTAACTTGTGAGAATTGCATAAAAAAATTCCATTCTAGTAAAGGGAAATCTCTAGAGACCATGTCTTAGTTTAAGGGTCAAATGTGGAATTTATAAATAGATGAGGTAATGGATAATTATGGTTGACAATTTCAAAATAATACTTTTCATATGAAGTGAAATGATGGCACCCATATTAGCCTTAAACCCCTCTTACCCTTTCTTATGCCTCTCCACTTAACCAACCTCAATTCTCATTGTTTAATATTACACTCAAACATTCTCTTTATGTTGTTTTAAATGGACACTAGGACCACTAGATGACCGATCCCCAAAACGCAATAGATATACACCTTTTTGGATGTTTACTCTAGTCCGGTTAACTAGCCAATGGGAACACTCGTTCAATAAATCGCCAGAATACTCATCCAAATGGCCACTAGAAATAATCGTAAAACTGACCATCGACACCAAGAATCTACCTTCACATAATTGTGAGTCTGGTCTGATTTAACCAACGACTACACATCGAGAATCCTCAAATCACTGGGAACTAAATGATTGGTCTTTTCAAGGGTTTATTGGATGGTTCATTTATCAAGAATTTTTTTGTTCATTGATATATTTGATGATCAACAATCAAATAAAATACCATGTCACCACGATTCTGCTGTGCTTCAGATCAAGAAAAATTTCATAGTAACTTTGTTCTTGATTCTCAATCTTTGTTTCAAGTCAACTCGTTCATCTTTTATTTACACAATGAATCACCTTTTTGTTAACCACACACAATCTATAATTTCTTGACCACACAAAATATAAATTCTAATTAGGCTTGACGGATTAGATAATTAAAACCCCCATTCACACATATATAATTAAAGCACTCATCCATAGGTCATACACACATTAACACATTAGCGCAATAGGATTGAACATGTAATATTGGAGGAATACAAACACATTGATTTCATTAATCCAACTCTATATAGGGATTCTATAACTTCATAATTACCTCATCCTTCTCTACTTGGCCCTATTTCACATAGATTTTTGGCGTCATCTGGCACTTTCCTGCCCTTTTGATTTTGGGCTTACCTAAATATGTGGAAGATGAAACTTCCAAATTAAAACAAAATTTATAGTTCTGCAACTAATTTACTCAAATTTAGAATTCTAAGTACTTGATTATGTCGACTAACCTCCCTTTGGTAAAATTTTGTTCAAACTTCTAGAGTTCAAGAGTTGACTTTGAGGAAATGCTCCTGCATCAGACTCCTACATTACAAAAATTTCATGGCCTCCTAGCCATAAGTGTTCTATCTGCTTCATTCCACCTAGATCCCATATCTTATGTTGATGATGTCTACTTGCTTGATTGTATTATTGCTTCACTATTCTTTTCAATCTTCTAGGATCCCATATCTTGTTCTACTACTATCCACTTGTGTTTCCATATCTATCTTCTGTTGGTACATCCAACTAATCTTCATTTGTTGTTACACTTTTTCACATAAGAGTGTCGTGGCTTTGGCCATTTCTTTAGTCTCTACATCATTTTCCAATATTTATTGCTCATAAGAATTATTTTCCAATACAAGAATGGTTATGGAACTTAGTCCCATACACTCCATGTCGGTTTCTTCTTGCTACTTCAGTTCCTCATATAAACTTTGTATATCCTTTGTTGCCATATTTTTGACCCCATATGTTTTGTTTTCCTAAACTCCTTGAGATATTCCTCATCAAATGAAAACCCATGCAATCAATAATGCATGTCTCCAAGTTTCATGTTCAATCTACATGGTTGTGAATTTTCAAACAAACTCTGTTTCTTGATCACCATTATTAATTTCTCATCAAAATGAAAATTTAACAATGAACACTTCATACTTTTTTGTAAATATTTATCCATGATCRTGCATCAATAATGAATTACTTTAGCCTTGTTATCATCCTTCACTATCATCCCATATTTGGMATGATCTTCAAGCTCCACACTTGTATCATTGCAATATTGCATAACCCATTTTAGGACTCCATGTACTTCATCATTTGAAGTGTCTCCAACCCAACTTATGAATGTCTTCATGTCTTGATTCTTCTCAGAATGTTTTCTTAATTTTGAAATCTTTTGTTTTCCTTTTTCTTTGAGTTGCCTCCCTTGTATAATTTCACCATCATGAAACAATTTTTCCTCCTTCGTCAATACAACATTTTTTTCATCTTAAATAAACAAATTAGTTTGAAAAAATAAAGGCTCTAAACAAATTCATTTGAAAAAATAAAGGTTGTTCTGCCTCTCTTGATACTTTATGTATCTCTTCCTTGCAATGCATTCCTAAATACTGCTCAGGATTGATTCTGTATGCAATCTTTGTGCAATCTTTCTCAACCTTGCGATTGACTAGCCACCGTTCCAGAAGTTTTAACTCCTCATATATTTTTTTTATCATTGCATCTAAATGATGTCCCTTAATTTCCTTTTCCTCCTCATGAATGTCTTCATAAACCAATAGTGTCTCTTTCATTGTTACAAAAATTTCATGTACTTTCCCTTCAACATTTGTATTCTTTCACTATGTATAGTATTCCCTTTGACTACTTTTATGAGGTAATGTTGTCTCTTCCTCTCGTATGAAATTTTTTTGGGTTTTTTTCTCATTTATTCCCTCATGAGGAAATCCTTCATCTTCCTCTATAACAAGTTCTAGTGGCTACAAATATTCATCACTTACATAACCTACACAAACACACACACACACACACACACACACACATTCATATTTTGAAAACCATAAGACTCTTCAGTCTCTGTTGATGCTTCTAACATTGGCATCTCTCCTTTATGATGCTTTGAATTCTCCATGAAGCTTTCATCAGGTCTCTCTTCACCATCATCTTCTCCAAGTATTGTTCCATGTTCTAGTTTACAAAAGTGAACTGCTTGTCATGCTTCAAAATACTTCATTCTATACTCATCTTCCCTAAGTTTCTCCTCTGTTATGATCCAAGCACTCAACCTATGCCTCAGATTTTGTCTCAAATTTCTTGCAAACAATTACAGTATAGGCCATTTGACTCTCTTCCTCAACTTCCATGCACATCTTTGGTTTTGTTCAATTCTTTCCTAGAGTAGTTTCGCCATTAGACTCAATCTCTCCTTTAATTGATCCATCTTTGTTTGAATGCTCAACTCTTTAGCATCCATTTTGTTGTGGATTATTTTCTCTAAACCCTTCCTTTGAATGCATCTAGTCATATTCATTTCTTCCTTTGTGAGCTTCTCCATGTTCAACTGTGATTTGCAAATAACCTTTGGAATAACAAGTTTATTTCACCTTGTTACAAAATACCTCACCAAGGTATTCCCTCCTGGACTTGGTATTTTGGTATCCCTGGTTCTCACTACTAGAACCCTCTAAGATTTCTCTGCCCCTCTAAGATTTTGCAATTCTACTCACAATTTCCTAAGAGCTTCACCTGCTCTTCTCTAGATTCAATAGCTCTAAGAGTTTATGCCACAAATTATCTTCCTTATCTGTTGCTACCACCTACACAAACAAAGCATATTACTACATTTAAAATAACCAAAACATGATCATCGTTTAGATCTTAACTGATCTGTCTTTGTGACCTATGCACGCTCCGATACCAAAAATTGATGGCACCCAGGTCAACCTTAAACCTTTCTTATCCTTTCTCATGCCTCTCCACTTAAACAAATTCAATTCTCTTTGTTTAATATTACTCTTGAAAATTCTCTTTATGTTGTGTTAAACAACCACTGGACCATTCGTTCACTGAACCACTAGGCCCTCGAGACAAAATAGATATCTGTAGCTTTTTGGATTTTTACTCCAGTCAGGTTAACTGGCCACCGACCATCGGGAAAACTCATCCAACTGGGCACTGGAAATACTCATCCAACCAGACACCACCACTGAGAATATTCCATCAAACACCTTCCTGTAATTGTGAGTCTGTTCTGATTTAATTGGCCACTGGACATCGAGAATACTCAAACCATCAATAACTAAATGGGTGGTATTTTCAAGGGTTTACTAGTCTTGTTACCAAGCATTGATTTGGTCATTGATATCTTCGATGTTCAGTGATCAAATCAGTTTCCATGTAACCATGATTCTTCTATGATTTAGATCAAGGGGAATTTCATAAGAACTTCATTCCTGGTTCTCGATCTCGCTTCTCTCCAATCAAGGTCAATTCGTTCACCTTTCTTTACACAACTCATGCTTTTCTTAACCAAACACAGTCCATATTCTAATTAGGCTCAATAGATCAGATAATTAAAACCCTCATTCACACACATATCATTAAATCACTCATCCATTGATCTAGGTGGATATTGATGGCCACCCACCTGTTCCAAATTCCACTTGGCTCATCTTGACAGCTTCTAGTTAAACACATTTCTCTGTAATGATGACATCTCTATGTAATTATTGGTTCTGCACTTCCGGGGCTGTCTTGAATCTCTACACAACATCCAAGTGGATATTGGTGGTCTCCCACCTATTCCAACTGCCTTTTTTTGGAATTTTTCATGTCGGTACATCTTTCTGTACTTCTGGGGCCATTTTGAGGCCCTAAACAACTTTTTTTGGGGATTGCCACAATCAAAATCTTGACGAAGTCAGCGTTTGATGGAATAATGCGTAGTTCTCGAAAAGACCTTTCCAACCTGCTACCACACACCTAAAACGAAGATCATATGAAAACGTTACGACCCCGTGAAGTTGATGTACTAACTTACCGCAACGCGGCCCACATGACTTTTGGTGCTTCATCTCCTAGGGTTAGGTTTTTGGATGTTTAGGGTTTTGGAATTCTTGTTTATTGTAAAAAGGCCTTCAGAGCCTCATTGTACTCATCTTCTTGCGAATGAGCGTAGCCATCACATCTCTTCTCAGAGATAAGCTTCCACCATTCTAGCAAGTTCATTCACTCTATATTTTTACAATCTTTGTACATTTATTTCATTAATAGAAATAATGTATTGTTGTATTTCTCTGTTTCTGGCAATATTTGTGTGTATTTCATTATCCCTACTTTCATTTCATTCCAAAAATAATATGGATCATCCACAAATCATACACGCCTTAACACATTAGCGCGATAGGCTTGAACACGTAATACTAGAGGAATACAAACACACTGATTTCATTTATCCAACTCTATACATGGATTCTATAACTTCATAATTACCTCATCCTTCTCTACATGGCCCAATTTCACACAAATTTTGGGCATCACTCAACCCTTGGTCCCCCCTTTGATCTTGCCCACGGGCTTACATAAATATGTGGAAGATGAAACTTCCAAATTACAACAAACTCTGTAGATCTGCAATTAATTTACTTAATTTTAGAATTCCAACTATTTGATTCTTTCGGCTAACCTCCTATGGATTGAATTGACTAACTGTCAAACTAATCTTCATTTCTAGACATCGATTACATGATGGATTTGGGAAACAAATCCCCTAAATTATCTCTAAATCCTAAATTAAGGGAACCTGCAACCTTTGGTAAAATTTTGTTCGACCTTCTAGAGGTCAAGAGTTGACTTTGAGGAAATGATCCTGCACCATGAGACATGATAATAAGAGCAACAATGTTTTATTTTTCTGAGCCCTTTTATATTCTTCTTGCATTGAGTTATAATACTGTATTTGTAATGTATATTTTATATCAATATGCTTTTCCCAACACCTTTTTCAATCTATAATACATAAATCAAATTGAAAAAATCTTACTCATTGAGCTTGATAAAGCCAATAGATGGTCAATATGTTATTGTTTCTCATAACCTGGCTTAGTAATGAAGTTCTATAGTCTACGAAGTAAGAGCCCTTGGGTGGAAATCAATGAACTACAATACACATTCCACCTATAACTAAGAGGCTAATTCTTAGCATGTTCTTAGAGATACAGTAGATGTAAAGAACCAATTATCCTCATTATTGCATTGTATTGACACCATTAGAGTCATGTTATCAAAGGTTGGAAAGATATCATTCTCTCCATCAACTTCTTATGTGTATGTCATTATTTAATTGCTTAATGTGTTGTAGCTTGTAAGCCTTATAGTTCATTTTTAAAAAATATTTAAGTCTATCAATGGTACGAATGAAGAAGAATACATGTTCACTAGTTTAAAAAGGTTCCCACTACAATCATCTCATCGCTGCCTTGATAAGTCATTGTTTTAGATAAAAGGATGCAATCTCTGACCTTCAAAATTCAGAGTGACATTTTCTTAATTATTAGCAACAAAAGAACTTTCTTTATGGAGAAGAAAGGTTTTGAATCCTCAATGTAGGGGGGCTAGCTAAACACCACATACAAACAAGGTGAGTGCTGCCCTTTTTTCCTTATCAAAATATTTTGGGTAAGGGAATTATTTACCTCAAGGTAAAGTTAGGGATATTCATACCAATTATTGTATGTGATTTTTTCTTTCCTTCAAAACAATATAAGGTAAACTAGGGAATTGTTGTGAGCATTTAACCCGTTGTTTAGGCATGATTCAATAACACCACCAATATATTTCCCACTACCATATTGCCCACCAACTGTTTAGAAGCAAGTTTGATTACTCGATACCAATCAATCCATAGGTGTAAGAGGCGAAACCAAGAGTAGAAGCAAACAAAGAGGTTGTGGCAAAGTGTTGCAATCATGGCATGTGCACCAAACACTGTGTAGAAGCTGAAGGAGATTGTGGCAGATGCAGCCAAGGCATACATAAAATATACACTTGAATTATGAAAACATGAATCAATAAAAAAAGTCAAATTAATGTTACATTCAAATGCAACATTAATCAATGAAGCAATTTCTAAAAGGAATGAATTTTATTCTAACTTTGACATATATATTTCCATAGAATATTGCTATTAGTGAAAATAAAGTTTTTATTAGCAAAAGAACATTAGATGTACCTACAGAAACTAATAAAATAATAAAATATGGCAAACCCATGTACTACTATAGCCCATGTACCTACATAGACTAATAAAATATGGCAAGTGCATTACTATAACCACTGTAACCAACCTAAAGGCATAGACTTGAAAAAATTCTGCTATTGAACTAAAAACAAATGCATGGATCATATCCAACGGTCCACAAGAACCGATTTGTATTTCTTTTGTAATACATTTTATCCGGCTATAAATAGAAAAAGACCGTTACATCACAATTTAGGTCATATGTTGTACAATTCGTAGAATATCTGTATGATCTTTACACTATATAATAATATGGTTGCCACATTCTACTGGTTGTGGTGTACATCCTTTGCTGAGCAACCAGAAGCCATCAAGCCTGGGTATTTTGATTCATTTTAAAATGATCTAAATTGTCAAAATTTCAAATAAAAACTCTACCTAAAAACTCTACCTAAAAACTAGATTCACCAAAATGGTTACATTTACTCAATCTACTCCTTTCAAAGTCATTAAAATTTTTAAAAACCAAGAATCATTATGCTATTTTAAGGGATCCACCATGTGGGTGATGTTCAAAAAGTTAGTGAGAGAGGGTCTAATAATCTAGCCTTTACTTGGAATTTGTGAGAATTCATGTGAGGACTTGTGTCATGTGTGTTTTTTTAATATTTTTTTATTTTTCAAATTTGATTTTCATGTTTGATTTTACAACGAAAATAATTAATATTTATTATAATTAATTAACATATAATAAGTGAATAAATTTAATTTATTTTATTTTCAAATCCCATACAGATTGTGTTATAGTTTGATTTTATTAATGATAATTTTGTTTATAAATCTTTTTTTTTAACGGTTTTATCTTAGTAAAAAAAAATAGACTTATTGGAATGATTACAGTTATTCATTTATTAAATAATTTCTTTTTATTAAAACACAATTAATAACTAAATAAATTCATTTTTTTAAATTTTGTTTTCTTTCAAATTTAATTAAAAAATTATTATAAATTATAATTTGAAATAATCATTAAAAGTTACTAAAAGTTAAAATCATTTTTTTAACTCATTTTAAATCAATATAAATAATTGAATTGAACTTGAAAATAATGTAAATAATTATAATGTAGATAATGGTGAACATATTAGTAAAATCAGATCATAGAACTTCATGTCAAATAAATTTTGTTGGGAGGACTCTTTATTGAGATAGTGTGTTATTTTTCAACATTTTGTTTTACAAAAAAAGAAAAAATCAATACAATTACATGCACTCTAAAGGGAGTATTTAATATTGTATATATTCAAATATATATTGT
This sequence comes from Picea mariana, assembly GCA_032191745.1. Classification (NCBI taxonomy): domain Eukaryota; kingdom Viridiplantae; phylum Streptophyta; class Pinopsida; order Pinales; family Pinaceae; genus Picea; species Picea mariana. Next base: position 197,071 of record JASDQU010740006.1, read on the forward strand.
GAGACCTAAAACACTTTTAAATGTTTTAATGTTGAAAAAAAAATCAATACAATTACATGCACTCTAAAGAGAGTATTTAATATTGTATATATTGAGATATATATTATGAGACCTAAAACATTATATATTTCAACATTTACAACATTAAATGTTTTAATGTTGTAGACATTGGGTCAAAAAAGCAATAGCTTAAGAATCATATAAAATCAATTTACAAATATTTATTTTATGGATAATATTAAGAAAATATATGGAATAGTTTGTGTTGATCTATGTTAAAGTAAGAATATACTTTTATTTGTAAAATAAGTTTTTTTATTTTTTGAAACTACTTTCACATATTATTACTAATTTTTTGTTTGTTAAAAGTAAAATAAAAGTTATTATTACTTTTTAAATACTATATTTTTAAAATTATTATGGAAAGTTTGATATATAGTCATGAGTTTGCCATATACTACTTAGTAATACTAAGCTTAAGAGTAATGTGGTGGATGTTAAGGAAAATGAATTAGTTACGTCCTTAGTTAATTAGTGAATTTATTGTTATAAGAGTTGGTAAACGTTTGTATATTAATATCCAGAACATATCAATGTGTTGTATGATGTGTTGCATCAATTATATTTCTCCTTAATTTTTTAAAGAGTTTCAAGAAAAGTGATTGGAAGTTGTAAACTTGGGTATATATGTTTGCCTTGAAACTTACTAGATTGATTTGTTACTTTTTATATATGATATTTTTATTTTGATGTGAACAATCTCACTTATTATTTTAAAATTTAAATATATTACTTGGATATATATACTTTCCTTGAAATTTAATTTGTGTTATAGTATTTATATTTCCAAACTATTTTGAGGGGTAGATTACTTTATTACTTTTTAAATATAATATTTTTATTTTGATGTGAACAATCTCACTTATTATTTTAAAATTTTAATATATTACTTGGTATATATGTTTTTTTTTGAAATTTAACTTGTGTTATAGTATTTATATTTCCAAACTATTTAGACAAATAGATTGATTTGTTACTTTTTAGATATGATATTTTTATTTAGATGTGAACAATCTCACTTATTATTTTAAAATTTAAATATATTACTTGGGTATATATGCTTTTCTTGAAATTTAACTTGTATTATAACATTTATATTTCCAAACTATTTAGATAGGTAGATTGCTTTGTTACTTTTTAGATATGATATTTTTATTTTGATGTGAACAATCTTCATTATTATTTTTAAATATAAATATATTAAAAAAATTAATGTAATAAAATGCCTTATTTACCATGGGGTGATTTTTTTTTTTTTTTTACTATAATTTTGAATACTTTGAATGTAACTCAATATAGTGTAGTGTAGTTTAGTAACCTTTCTATCCTTTTCAATCATAACGACTTCATGTTTTGGAGTATGTCATCAATTTGGTTTCAATATTTCTTCTGATTTGTTGCAATGCCAACCATCTTGACTTGTGTTTACTAGCTAACTATACCAAAGATGGCAGAAAATGTGTCAAGTGGTTCTGTAATTATATTTTAGGTATTGAGGTGGCTATGTAATTCCATCAAAACTAGGAAGACCTAAGCACAATTCTTTTATGTTTTCTCTTCATGATGCAGACAGACTCAGATTTCATATTGCCACCTTTTGTGGTATGTTGTGGTTTAGCTGATTATGATGTGAGGTCAAGGTTAATTCGTGCACGTCTTTAACCAATCAGATCATTCATTCGTTCCACAAATTTATGCCATGCGTTGGCAGAAGCTGATAATATGGCCACGTCACATCAGATTATGATGGAATCTTGTTCTGGTTGTGTGACCGGTTTTTTATTGCTGCAATGAATTGATGCACATAACATTGCAATAATAGTGCAATATAGACTTAGTCGAGTACTGAGATGATTTGGTGATGAATAATTTTAATTTTATAGATTTTTTTAAATGTGTAAAAAAGGGACTTATAGCCCACTACTTTCACCAACAGTCATACTTTGTGGAATTAAATTTATGTTAAGTATGAATTAAATTTATGTTATTTGTTCTCAAACTTATATAGACTTATATATAGATCTACCAATCAATCTTAATAATGACTACAATGCCTTTGTTCCCATTGTATGTTGGTTCCAAAATATTCTATTGGTAT